>ML662442.1:63148824-63427472 GCA_007570785.1 Antilocapra americana
GCGTGTGTCGGGCGGCGGCGGCCGCGGCCGCGCCGGGGCGGCGGGCGCGGGTGGGGGCAGGCGCGGGGCTGCTTTTCCTGCAACTTGTTTACGCCGTCCTTATCCTGGGGAGGCGGCGAGGGGTCCGAGGCGGGGCCGCCGCCGGCCTCGCGCCGCGTGCGTGTGCCATTCCGGAATAATGGGTTTTGCACACTAGCGTCCTGGGCCCGGCCGGCCGTCCTCGCGCCGCGGCGGCCCGGCGGGGGGAAGTAGAGGCCGGCGGGGGTGGAGATCGGGGAAGCGCAGGAGCCGAGGCATCCGCCGCGCGCCCCGGGAGCTGGTGGCGGGGGCGGGGGCGGGGGAGAGGGAGGAAAACTTGGGAGCCCCGGAGGCGGGGGAGGGGGGCACGGTGGCACGGGCGGGGGGAGGGCGCAACTTTCGCGTTGGTGGTAAAACTTTAATTACCTTGAAAGAAAAAGGCCCTCCGGTCTCCCCCACCCTCTCTGGGCGAAGCCCGGCCCAAGCGCGACCGTGAGAGAAAGTTTAAAAGCGGGCACTTTGCTCCCCGCCTTCCCCGCGGAGGGGTAGGGGTATCTGTTTGTCCGTCTGCGCTCGGAGAGACCCGGGGGTAACGAGCCGCCCTCCGGGGTCGCGAAGATCGCGGCTCTCACCCCACCCTTCCACGGGGAGACGAAGGTAAACGTCGCTTCAGTTTCCCTCCTACCTCCTCCCCCACAACCACCCCGCTTCCTTTTCCTCCCCCTCCCCGCCGATTTTTTGAGGGGACCCAAAAAACGGAGTCTCTTTTCCTTATGCAACTTCCTCGGGCGCTGCGAGCACGGCCCTTCCCCCCTCCCTGCATCCCTCGGCCGGCTCCTTGACCACCTCGGGTCTACCGCCAGAAAAATAATGCGTTAGAGATCATTCACAGTACACCGAAACAAAAATAGATTTTTGATTGTTCTAAGTTTAAGTTAAGGGAAACTGAGATGAGAAATAAGAATGGAGGGGGGGAGCGGCTGGAGCGAGTGCGTCGAATTTTAATTTTCCTAGAATGTTGTTTGTGATAGCTTTATTGCTGTGGGGAGCCCGAGAGTCTCCGTACTGGCTAGCTCGGTCGCGTGGATTTTTGCGCAAGTTTTTAGAAAAACACTGACTCGAGTAGAGCATTTCTCCGGAAAGTTTCAAGTGCAGCAAAATAGCGAACGTGCAAAACTGGCCAAGGGGAGACCTCTAGTGGCTAGACGCGTCTTTAAGTTCGGAAGGCCGAGAGCAAACTTTGGCCTTTACTTTTTAGCTACGTGGTCCGTTCAGACGTGGAAGTGATTAGACGACCTGAGCCAGGGGCCAGATGTTGTATGAGAGGATGCTAATCAGAAATAGAAAGTTTAGTAAATCCGAGAGCAAATGAAATCTAAGGACCCAGCCTTCCAGTTGGGGTACTTCTATGGGAAAGTAGCGCCTTCCGATCTTCATGACTTCTATGGGAAAAACACTTTGCTTTTATTCTGGAATTTGAGATTGGGTCACTCTCTGGATTAGACGCAGTTGTTGGGTTTTTTTTTTCGCCAGTATTTGTCATTGTCTATACATTTGATCAACCTTTAATCAGGAGTGACGGTGGATAATTTCATTTGAATGTTAATAAAAATACGAAGTGCAATACATGTTTAAAGCTTTGAAAAAATGAAAAACACTTGTGTTTAAGAAGGCTCATATAAAATTATTTATATGAGCTAATCATTTTATTCTCTAGTAAATGTAATTTAAGGCCTTATTTCGTTTCTTAAACACATAGTCATATATAGTTATAAAATAAATGACCCCGTTTAGCTCAAAGAGTATAATTTTGGTTCACTGGTTAAGACTTATTTCTGAATACTTTGTATAATTTGGAATTTAAACACTTAAACATATGAACAAAACTTGCTTACATAGTATCTATTCTGCTAGTGTGTGTTCTGTATGGTAACTTTAAATAAGAGAAGCAGTGAGAGAAATTAAAATTGAGTCAAATGATCCTGGTAACTTTCATTTGCTTGTCATACAATGGAAGAGACTTGAACGGGAATTTAGGGTAGGGCAGTTACATAAATGTAACATCAGTTTCACCTCATCCAAAGCTAGTTTATTTTTTGTGTGTGTGTTGTAACATATTAAGTGGTAGTATACAAAATTATGCAATGTCAGTAATTCAGAATTTGAACTTACTATCTATGAGTTTAAAGGCTTCTTTTTTTTAAATGACAATACTTTGATTTTATTTCTTTTCTCTTTAAATTGATGATAGACCTCCAGGAGAAGTCTTGAGGGTGAACCACAGTCTTAAAGACCATCAGATAATTATTTCTTCACTGCCACTAGGTAAGAGTTGTGTGTTGAAACAAATTACTCGATATACTTGCAAATATTAAAAGCTGTATTTGGGGGTAAGGAAGGAGCGTGTGGAACAGGGTTGGCAGAAAAACATCATTTTTGAAAGGGATGCTTTGAATTCATGACAGTCTTGACGCTGTGACTGAAGCTCCAATTAAAGTATTATGAAAAGTTAAGAGATTGTTCTGGATAATCTTTGCACTGGCTTTTTACTGGATTCTTAATTCACACTTCAATTGTACCTGTTCTTTGCTGAAAGTAAAGTTTTATTCTTTGGAATTGAGAAAGTGGGAAATCTAGAACAAAGCAATTGAATTAATATAGCCGTTGTATAAGTACACTGTGATGCGAAAAGTTCTGGAGCTTGGTAAAATTTTGTAGGTGATATTTCCAACAAGATGTTTGGGCACGTTTAAGTAACTTATCTTCTATGGCTCAAATCCTATGGTGGGCTGACATGTGCCAAATATCATGTCATAGTGTTATAGTGAATTTCTAGTGTGTTAGCATAAACTTGTCAACTTTTAAGCATATCACCACAAGCAATACAGCTGCTGCCCAATAAAGATATCTTTGGCAATTTTGGAGGGTGCTGGTTAGTCTCCAGTAATCCAGGGCCTACTCTCAGAATGAAGGTTATTCTCAGGCAAAAAAGAACGCTGTCTGGGTAGAACATGAAAGTACACTTGTGCGACTTTAGTGCTTTTCTGCTATTGATGATGATGATGATGTTTAGTCGGTAAGTCACGTCTGACTCTCTTGAGACCCCATGGACTGTAGCCCACCAGGCTCCTCTGTCCCAGAGATTTCCCAGGCAAGAATATTGGAATGGGTTGCCATTTCCTTCTCCAGGGATATTCCCAACCCAGGGAAGGAACCCGAGTCACCTGCATTGGCAGGCGAATTCTTTACCACTGAGCCGCTAGGGAAGGAAGCCTCCTCTACTTTTTAGAACTGTTTTTTTAATCGTTCCCTTTCTTTTTCTGTTTCATTTCATTTTCCTTCTCTGTCCCACGTATTAAAGGAGTTGCTAATTCTTGTTTGGCAAAAAAAAATAAAACAAAAATTAGCAGGACTAATAATCCTTTTTAAAAATCTTTTAAATTTTATATGGGAATGTAGTCGATTAACAATGTTGCGAATAGTTTCAGTTTCACAAAAAAGCGACTCAGTCCTACATGTGCATGTATCCATTCTCTCCCAGTGTCCCTTCCCATCCAGGCTGCTACATAATATCTAGCAGAGTTCCCTGTGCAATATAGTAGGTCCTTGTTGGTTATCCGTTTTAAATATAGCAGTGTGTACATGCCATCCCAAACTCCTTAACTATCATTTTGTACCACTCTTCCCCGCTGGTAGCATAAATTTGTTCTCTTAAGTCTGTGAGGACTAATAGTCCTTATTGAGCCACGTTATAACCATGATAGATGTGATCTAGACCTCAAAACTGAATAAATACCACTATAAAAATGATTGTCGAAAAGGAATTTATTGTCATTTTCTGCTTGTGGATCACCTTGAGAAGTATAAATAGCAAAATAAATAGATGCCCATGTAGGTGATGCAACAGAAACAAGGGGGCAAGAACGGCTGACAAGAAGATCACACAGATGGAAGTAGAGATCAGAGAGAGTGAAGTGTGTTTCCTAGGTTGGTTTAGGTGCAAAGACAATGGTTATTTTTCTGCATTTGGGGAATCATTGTGATTGTAGGTAGAGTGTTAGAATAGGAATCAGAGGACAGTTTAGCCACTAAATATACCACTTTGTGTGAATCAACCTAACTCTTTTAGCCTAGATTTCCCCTTCTGGAAAACGGGAGCGACGATGCTTGCCTTGGTCTCTTTGTTGAAGGGATCAAATAAAGTTTTGAGAACTATGAAGAATTATTCAAATGTTTGGTAGTCATATTATCATTTTACCTTAGCCAGGTTTTGCAAAAAGGGCAGAACAGAAGGTAGGTTTTTAAAAGCTGAACAGAGTGATTTAATTCTGGCTAAAATAATTGGTTTAGTTTTTGGTGTACATATTATATGGACTTGCCACAGGGCTTTCAGGGGATATTTCATTTCTTTAGGAAAATAGTAGTTTCTCTTTTATGGCTTTCTTGAAGGAAGAGACCATGTTTTAAAATGGTGCTGAATACGAATTGTGTTTTGTTTATCTCAAGGTAGTCATTAAACAGGTAGGAGTTGGTGAAATAAATACTTAAATATAAAATAATACCAAATTGTGGAAATGGTAGGGTGGTGAAAGTAGAAGGGTTGGTGTGAGGGGAATTTATGTACTGTAATTAATATTTTAGTTGCATGAGTCTGTTAGGAAATGGAGATGACAAAATAGGTAACTGGAGTAGTAAGAATTTAAACTATAGGGACCAGAAACTGGGTCCTGCAAATGACTGAATTTCGGGGGTGCTCCCTGTAGGGCTTTTTCCTGCCTACATTTTCTAGAACTCTTGGCTGCTTTATTCTAATCCTAATCAACTATATATTATCTAGATAGAAAAAAGAAAATCACAAGTCATTGCTTTCAGTTTGATAATACTGAATTTGCCAAACTCTGACAAGTTTTAGCCTATCTCTCTTATCTTGTAAATTATCCAGTCAATATTCTAAGAACCTAGAAACCCAATAGTGGAGGAAAGAAGTAGTATAGGTCCTGTTTAATTAGTCCCTGCATAATTGAAGGTTGGTTCTTGAATAATTCTACTGTTTTGTTTGATAGTTTATTTCTAATAAATGCATATATCCACCAAGGCTATTTATAATAGATGCAGTTAGGACAGGAAATTTACAAAAGAAATTATTGGGCTGGCCAAAATGTTCATTCGGATTTTTCCATAGGATGGTATAGAAAAGCCCAAATGAGCTTTTTGGCCAACCCAGTATTTTCGGCAGTGTGGACAAGGGTACCCTTGGCGTCCCAAAGTTGGGCAACCTGAGTAATTCCTCTAGTGATATTTCTACTAGTTAACTGATGATTTTTTTTTTAACTCTTAGAGTGCTGAACACTGAAAGACTAGGTCTTTGCTCTTGAGGAGTTCCCTACACCCTTACCCTGGGAGTTTGATTTATGAAGTCAAACTGAAAAGCCTTTAAGTCCTTTTTTTTAGGAGACAGGGTGGTTTGCAGGAAGGAATAAGGACTTTCGAGAGGCACTTGTGTGAAGCTGACTGATTCTGGATGCACCTCCAGTTTCTTCCTCAGAAGTAGACTTATAGTTAATGACCTGGGTAGTGATTGAAAGAGTTACATGTGTATTAGCTTGAGTTGGCCAAAAAGTTCACTTGGTTTTTCTGTACCATCTTATGGATAAATCTGAAAGAACTTTTTGGCCAACCCAATAATAAAGCTTTATTATTATTGTTTACTATTCTTTCTGCAAGTCAGTGTTTTATGTCAGTCAATAGATATTTATTGGATATTTTTGTAACTCTGTTGGAAAGTGCTTTACATAATTAATACATAGAATAGGATGGAATAAATGACTTTGTTGTGGCTACAAAGAAAGCAACAGCCTTTGGCCTCAGTGTGTTTATAGTCTATTGAAGAGGTAATCCATACAAACACAACGATAATTACAAAACAAAGTTGTGGTTCAGCGCTAGCAGTGAAAGGTCGTGGAAAATGCAGTGGGCACTATATTGGTGCTGCTGGCTGTGGCGGTAGGTGTGTCCCTAACATAGAGACCTGGAACATGGGGCGCCCTTTGCAAAATACCGTGAAGTGTTAATGTAGTCAACGTAATTGTATATTGAGTGCCTTCTGAATGTCAAGCATTAAGCTGGATATTTTACATTCATTCATTCACTCATTCATCTAATGGAAACTTACTGAGTGCATTCTGTATGCCCAGGTACTGTTTTAACAGTATTATCCCTAATGCTTTGAGTAACCTTGAGTGTTTGGTATTATTAATTCTCTTTTAGAGGAAACTGGTACTCAGAGATACTTAGTAACTTGTGTAAGTTCATATCATGCAGTTTGGAAGGGCTGGGACAAGGGAAAACGACATTGGCTTTTGTTTTGTTATGTCTTTAACTTTCTAATTTTCAAAATAGTAGTTCTTACAATTTTTCCAAGAAATCACATTTCCAGAGTTTGAGGAATATACTTGCTTTTATACATTGGTTCACTAAGATGAGCAATAGCATACAGGTGTAAGAAAAAAATGATGGGAAGAAAACACTTATTTCTTCACTTTCCTCTTTCTTCCTCCCTTTTTAAAAGTTGGGGAAAGACTTAGTTGTACTGAAAAGAACACCTTGGTCTAGTTCATGGCCTTGAAATGATCATTAGCTGTTAACAAAACATTACTGAGATTAGGTTTGGTAATTACTGGGCTAATTTATAAAAGTTTCACCTGTTCTTTGTAGGAAGAGACCTGATAATGCAGTGGGGTTATTAATTAATTTAAATTAGCTGGTAAATTAAGTTTAAATCAAGTAATTATCAATCAAAAGAATGGGACCTAAATTTACCATTTTGTGAACTCAAAACATGATGGAATTTATTGATTATAAAAAAATGAGGGATAAAGATAATAATGGTGAAAAGCTGGAGACAGGGAAGAATGTAGAGTGAGAATCAAAGTTTAAAATAAGATACCAGAGAATATGACCAAGAATATATTCACCAAAATGTGATAATTACTGATATTATTCTCTAACCAGAAGAGTAGGCCCATTTACAAAATAAAGTGAAGAGTCTTGGATTCATTCGGTGGTTCTGGTTTATAGTGGGAGTCATTTCTGTTATCTGAGTCATGGTCCATCAAGCAGAGCTTTCGCCTTAACTTCAAAGGATGCTGTTGCAGGCGTTGGTTATAGGGTGATGGACTGTTTCTCCTTTGTTGAATTTCTATCATCTAACAAATTTTTTTAAGCACCTGCTGTATGTTGGAGCCTTTCAAGATTGGACCACGGCTTTATGTTATGTGTGCTTTTATAGAATTAAACTAGTTCAGTTACTGGAACACTTTGAGTAGGATGGTTGAGGCACCAGATCAGTTGATTACTATTTCCCCATCTGTTAAACTGACTGAACACTGAACTGTGGTCCCTGGTCTGGTTGTTAAATGATCTAAATAATTTCACCCCATTGCTTTGTGGTCTTATTTGGAAGACTTGAGGCCTAGCTGTTCAATCTGTTGATAAGGAGTTTAGCTGCAAAGGGTTATCAAGATAAGCCTGTAGACATGACTTCTGTGACAGAAATAAAATCTGGACAAATCTAATTTATTATAGGCAAAGGAAATCAAGTGTAAATCTTTTAATTTTAGCTCTGTGTTCTATAAAAATGTGAAGCATAATAAAAAAGAATGTACTACTTTTAGCATTTAAAAATTATGAAGTGAAGTAAGAAAAAAGAACAAGATACTACTTTTAGTTTTCTTTTAAAATTTAAGCTCGTGCATATTTTGCATAAGCATGGAAATATCTCTGTGAGACAGGTTCTTGCTCTTTTTATGCCCTTGAATCCCTCTAATGGGTGTAAAGTTTCTATTATTACCCTACTAGTGTAAGTGTATGGATGACGTTATAGCACTTTTCAGGATATTTCTTCCTCAAATTGAGTATCTCATCGGCTGTATATTGAAAATGAATTTCAAATAAAAGCATTCGAAGAGAGCGTGTTAAATATGCCACAAGACTGTTAATGTCAGTTTGTGATTTCATTTTCTATATACATTTTTTTTTTTTCTTGAAAGGCATTTTTTCATTTTCTGTTCCTCCTTCAGAGGAAGTAAGTAGGTTAAGGCCACAGACTCTCAAACAATTCATCCTTCTTACAGTAACAAACGGAAGGGCAGGAAGTTGAGATTTTGTAAAGTTTGCCTTTGGTGACTACCCCTTTGCATGTCATCTTCATAGCAGAAAAGGTAGGAAGTCAGATAAACCATCGATATGTTATAAATAGAGTCATTTTCATTAAAACATGACTAATAGTAGATACAGGGGCGAGAGGTGTTTCTTGAAAAAAATATCAACTGTCCTAAGAACCGTTTTCATATTTAAAGGAAGCCTAGGTTAGCTGCCACTCAGGCACCTACTGTATGAACATAGATAGGGACAGAAAACCCAGATCCTCAAGAATTTGTTCTTGATGCTATTGAGATTTCAGTTTTCACACTGAAGTCATCTGCAGTTCTACCTGCCTAAAAAAAAAAAATCTATGAACTCGGGCCCTCAGGGCAGAATTCACTTCTTTCCACAACAGATCTCAATTCCAGTATGTGTGCGATTCAGAGTTCTTATCAGTCAGGGTTACTGGAATATCAAAGCTGGTATCTGTCATGCTTGATTTGAAAGGAAAATTTTTCTTTGTAGCAAAATATTTGTTGAGAGATGCTTCAAGAGTGAGTTTAGATTTTTCTCTTATCCTTGTTGAATAAGCCTGTTTAAGAGGCTTGAATTTAACTTCTTTTGATGTGTTCTTCACTGACACTTAAATAAGGAGGGTTTCTTGGAGCTGGAGACTTATCCTCTTGCCAAAGAGGTAAATAAATACTTAGCAGCCTCCTTGGTAGAATTTTCAGTGGAGAATATGCGCTAGATGGACAAATGAAGATCTGTTTCTGATTTTCCCTCTCCCCAGTCCTTGCCCACAACTAGTCTGTTACGTTTTCCCCTTCTCCTTTGTTCATTCGTGTGATAAATTTTTATTGATGCCTACTGTGGGTATTCACATGAGGGTAATAAATAAATCGAAGTCTCTTTCCTCCAAAACCTCCTGTAAGAAAGGATCATGATAGGATGTAGGAAGTACTACTATTGGGGTACAGTGTCTCCCTCCAGCCCCTGTTCTCCTGGCATCTTACATACCCATGTTCCGGTACTTGTACAGAGAAAGACTCACTGCAGTCTTTTGAGTCCCCTTTGGAGAGGATCCATAGCTTTCATCTCTCCTTTCTCTATAGGCCTTTTACCTCGATCTCCTAACAGTGCTTTCTGTTTGCCTCTGTGTTAGCTTTCTTGAAAGCAGGTCCTGGAACCAGAGTTGATATGCAGGGATGCTTTTATGCCTCCTCAGCAAAAATGTCACAGTAAGGTTGCCAATGGCTTAGTCTTAGGTCGTTGTGAAGAGATTATGTCCTTCATACTTTTCTCATTGTTAGAATGTTCTTTTCTTTATAAGAGCTTGGAAAAACCAATACTTACTGACTTCTCATCAGTTTCCTAAATTCATTTTGAAATTTTACTTGTTTGTGAAATCCCTGAGTCCTACCATAGTTCTTAACTCCCACTTTTCTCCAGCTTTACCTCTGGACTCTGGAAAAAATCTAGTAGGACTTTGTGGTGCTAAGGTATTAACTTTTATACAGTTATTGTTCCTCTGCCCTGAGATATTCAGACATCTGGTAAACTCATGCTTGAAGGGAATGTGGACACTGGAGAGCAACTTGTTTCTTTGCTTCAAAATAACTGTAGCCGTTTTGGACTGAGTGTCCACAAAGTACAGAGCACTTTAACATGCATAATTAAAAAAAGTTCAAATCCCTATGAAGTAGATATTCCTATTCATTTTTTAGATGAACGAGCTAAGGCTCAAGAGAGGTTGGGTCCCATGCCCAAGATTATTCAGCTAGTAAGTTGTGAAGCCAGGATTCAACCCAGGCACTCTAGCTATTGTGCTTTTCACCTTTACATTAGATTGGCTTCTTTATTGACTAAAATACATTGTGTTGGGCACTGTGCTGTAGTCTGAGGGTCACTGTTTGGGGAGGTGAAAGCCTGTTTATTGGTTTGGGGATCTTTTCTTATCTGTAAAATGAGGCCAACAATTCTTGGCCAACTTAAAAGATAGCTGTTAGGGTCGAATAGGCTTGTGTTGGTAAGATCCTTTAAAGTGACAAAGTGTAGAAGAAACCCTCCAGCTCCACTGTATCTCTGGAGTGGGTTAGATTTACTGACTTTGTCTGACTCCCCTTACATGGCCGTGTATTTGTAAATATATGAGTTTCCCCATGTACCTCTCAGAGCCCGTGTACCTCTCAGGTGTCATGAACGTGCATAGGAAGGCATCAGAGAATAAATCAGAAAACCGTAGATAGACCTTAAGAGGCGGGGCCGTGTCTTTCTCAGGGTCACTTTCTTGGGCCTGGACTCTAGATCCCCAGGACTTTGCCCCAGTGTTAGATACTATAGATTTCAGCACATGGATGTAGCCTGGGAGCTCAACCAGAATGCAGCATCTCTGTAGTTGATTTTCTAACCTGGAGATGAATGAGTTCTATCCTGTAAAATACTGCCTGTTCTCGTGTTATTTTCTTGAATTTATTTTCCATAGCTCAGCATTTTCTGAAAAGGGGTTCCATGGGACGTGCTGGACTGTGATAACAGAGCTGTAGGGCTAAGTGACTGTGGGAAGCTTGGATTCAGCGCTTCACAGGTAACTGCATTGCTGCTGATGGGTACGGTCCATCTCCCAAAGACCCAGAGGTTCCATTTCTCCATCACCACAAAACTTGTGTCACAGGACACACAGTAATGGTCTCCTGTAAGTTCTGAGGAGCAGACTTTGGGACAGTTTGCCCTAGCCTTTCATCTTAGTCTTGTTTACCTGCTTTAGCCTGGTCCCCAGGGTGCTGCCAGCCCAGCGTGATGGTGAAGAGAGCCCTGCCCTCGAGTCCAGCTCCCTCCCTACGTGGCAGATCCTTCTCCATTACTTCAGAGGAATTGTTCCTTGAAGAAAGCTGGTCATTTCTAGAGCCATGTAAATATGAGGGATTCATTGTTATTCACAACACAACATCTGTTTCTGTGTTGTAATGTTGACATCTTCTAGTGGAGCTTTGAACACAAGTGGCTTACCATAAGCTATGCCACTGAAATAAAATGAAGGGAAAGGGGGGAAAAAATGCCAGTGACTAATTTTTTAAGGTCACTGAGCAATTCTCGTGAACTCAAATAATTGTTAAACCAGGTAACTATAATAGACAGTTAAGATTTTATTGACTGCTTAACTTTGGAGTAGGCCCTTTGTTGAAATGTTACCTGACTCATCTCATTCGATCCTCACTATGTGCAATGAAGAAAAGTTCTGTTTTCATCCACATTTTATAGATGGGGAAATTGAGGCTTCAAGGGGTTAGTTGGTCTCAAGTCACAAAACAGGGCATTGTCAAGCCTTGGAAAGTGAATTGGAGGAGAGGAAAGGGAGGTCATAGCTCCTTTAGGAAAGGGCAGGGGAAGGAGAGAGGAACTTGAGAGCATGTGGCACGTTTTGAGGATGATGCATGAAGTGTTTGATTTGCATCTGTGAAAGGATGACAAGGAGCAGGGTGGGTGGGGAGAGGGAGGCTCAGCAATTTTATACACCATTTTTATATGGGTTTAGCAGTGGGTAGAGGCCCTTTCGATGATATTACTGAAGATGATGCTTAAGACTTATTTTTTGAGAATTCACAATGTGCCAGAGACAGCATTTGGTGAGTGATCGATGATTTCTGCAAAGTGAACCAAAAGCCAGCTTTGGTTGATGGTATTCATGTGGGCATCGTAGCCACAGAGCATTGAATCCCCACCGTGGAGGTTGACTTTTCTTATTATTTCCTCACTCTTCTGCAGAGCTGTCATTTTTGTTTCTTTCATGGTCATGATTTAAGGGTTAGCATTCCTGACTTACTCTTCACAAAAGATACATTGCCCTCTTGAACCAAAAACTGATGTGTTTAGTTCATTGACGCCAGGCACTGAGATCTCACTCAGTCCCATTCTCTCTCTGAGGGATAGAATTAAATCTAATTCTCAGATGCTGCTTCTGGGGTAATGCCTACCCCTGTTTTACAACTACCCCAGTTCTTGGCCTTGCTGTCTCTATAACTTACTTTTGAAAACTGTACTTGTTAATGGTAAAGCTATAAAATGGAATTCTAAAAAAACAACTTTATTTAAAAATATTAAAACTGTTTAACTGGCATTATTGAACATTACCTGTTCTTGTAAATACTCTACTATTTTGGAAACAATGGTTTGAGCAGGAATGGCCAGGCTGCAGTTAGTACCCTTTCTTAGTAATCTTTAATACTGACCTTATCTACAGATCCAGACTTTTGGTTTCCAGGCAAGGCCCACTCTGTCACTTTGTGTTGCAGCTACCAGATTGGGTTGCTTATCTTCCAAGGGACTGTTATCTTCTCTTCATCTCTCAGCCCCAGGCAGCCTCTTCACCTTGAATGTGCTACACAAGTACAGGCATGGGGAGTCTCTGCCCCCAACTCGGAGCCTCCATCTTATCCTCTCCTGGCAGACGTGAGCAAAGGAATCATACAAAGGGAGGATTATGAAGGACTCTGTTTATCTCCAGTCAGAATAAGATACAGTAGACTCTTGACATTTATGATGGATATAGCCCACGACCATCGCCAGTCCACAACCTGAAAAAAAATCGCTGTAGCACATAATTCCTCCCTTCAGATTGCTGAAGTATATCTGAGTAATGTGAATGATCTCTCTAGACCCTAACTAGTTATCTGACTTGATGAGCAATTTTTGTACTGTCTAGAGCACTTATTGAAACAAATTCACACATCTTTTCTGCTTATTTCCTTTCGGAGTGTTCGGTAGTTTTGTTCACACAATGTGTCTGAGTCATCATTGCATTTGACATTTCAGACTAATTTATCTGAAACTTCTGTTTTGTGGCGGGGACCTGTCACTTTCATAAACATTTCCATGTTCTCCTTGTTCTGTCATCAACACTAGAATCAACTAGCAGTTCATTTTGTCTGTTTCATTTCTTCACTAGAAGCAGGGCTGTTACCACTTCATTTACAGTGTCTGTAGCACTCAGACAGAGCACTGTGACTCAGGGCGCACCTGGACCTTGGCCGGGCCCCTCAGTTTATGGTGTGTGTGATTCAGAATCCCGCCTCTGCAGAATGGCAGATTACTAAATGTCATGGGGGGCTTCAGCGGCCACTCAGGGATGGTTGAAATCAAGATAGTCTGCAAATGCCAGGGATCTACTGTTTGTTTGTGATACCTGAGTTGTGGAGAAGTGAACCCTCAATCAACCTTTTCTCTTTCCATCCATCTGGGGAGCTGATACATTGTGTATGTAGTTAAATAGCTACTCGTTAAATTACACAAGAGCTTTGGGGAAGTCAGTTTTCGTTAGTGCCTTCCAGGCTATAGCTTCAATTGTTGACATCAATAAGAAGATAACTATTTTTGTAAGGAGAAGCGCCTTTCATAACATAGTGTATTTTAAATAAATATAAAATAGAATTTTAAAATGTACTTTTAATGTAATTTTTTTTTCATAAAAAAAATTACACATTTAAGTATTCAGCGGGTGCTAAAGGGTCCACAGAGAGTAGGTTCCCATCCTTTGCCTGTCTTTCAGCCTACCATTGCCCCTTGCTGGAGACAGGCAGTGTTAACCAGCTTTTGACAAATCCTTGTAAAGATAGTCTGTGCCTATATAAGCAGTACCCATATTGATATATGCTCCATTTGTTTTACACAAATTATATCACACTGTTTTTATAACTTCTGTAAAATTAGTAGTATTGATTGTATCTTGGAGCTTCATCCATATCAGAACGTTAAGAGTTTCCTCATGGTTTTCCACAGTGGCGTTTCATACTATTGTATGGATGTACCACTGTTTTCCTTCACTGATGGACAGTCGGGTTGTCTGAAATTTTTTGACATAGACAAGTATCTATGGGATAAATTTCTAGAGGTAGAAGGGCTGAATTGGAGAATCTGTTCTTGAAAATTGGTTTCCATAGATTGGAGGTTGTTTCAATCAATAATGCCACCATAGTGTATGAGAGGGCCCGCATTTCCATATTCTTACAGGATTTTTCTTAATACGAGATAATTAACTAATTTCATTACCCCCTAATGTTTCTAGATTCCTGGTGGTACATGGTAAACCAGGGCTTTCAGGAATTTCTTTGCATAAGAGATTGGGGAAGTGTATCCATTTGATACATGATTCCAATGAAGAGTCAAGTTTCACAGCTTTGGTTTAGAGGCAGGGGGTGGATCAGGAGAGAAAGAGGAGGTAATTTTTTTTTAATTTATTTATTTTAATTGGTGGATAACTTCTTTACAGTATTGTGGTGGTTTTTGACATACATCGACATGAATCACCCATGGGTGCACATGTGTCCCCCCATCCTGAACCCCACTCCCACCTCCCTCCCCACCCCATCCCTCTGGGTTGTCCCAGAGCCCTGGCTTTGAGGCTTTGAGTGCCCTGCTTCATGCATTAAACTTGCACTGGTCATATATTTTACATATGGTAATATACATGTTTCAGTGCTGTTCAGAGGAGATAATTCTGTGTTAAATGTCATTTAGTCTGTCAGCCAGCCCTTTTGTAGATTCTTATACAAGGAAATTGTAATAAAAAGAGTAAAAACTAAAGTGTAACTGTTTCACCCAGGAGGGACTTTGAGAGTATCATACATTTGCATTGGTGCCAGCAGTAATGGTCTCCACCTACAGTATTGATGAGACATCCCATGGTGGGCATTGGAGGGAACACACTGGGTGTCAGTACCCTTGATATTAGCCTTTCTCAGGTATAGTATAGGTGAGTGGAAATCAGAAGCTGCATTGGTGTATTTCCTGGATATCTGACCTCCAAAGCTGTCCCTTTTGATATCAGCAATGGCTGGAGTGGTAAAGAACCCACCTGACAATGTGGGAAATGCAAGAGACATGGGTTTGATCTCTGGGTTGGGACCATCCCCTGGAGGAGGACATGGCAACCCACTCCAGTGTCCTTACCTGGGGAATCCCGTGGACAGAGGGGTCTGGCGGGCTACAGTCCATGGGATCGCGAAGAGTAGGACAGGACTGAGTCGACTTAACATGCATGCACTGGAAAAAAATGGTAGATCTTGGCTAATAACACAGAGGACCCATCACGGTACACATTTAAGGTACCTCCTTAGGAAATCTCAGCAGACTAAAGAGATTTGGAGTGTGCTTTTCTGCACAGTGAGAAATACTGCTTGTGACTTATATGGTGAGTGACTTAACCAACCTACAGGTTTTTAGGCCTGTGGAATACAGGTTACACATGAGATGATGGGATAGTGTCAGAGGATAATTAAAGAAAATACAAAATATAACGGATAGCATTTCTAAGTACTAAAAAATTTTGCTTATCTCTTAGAAGCATAATTTGTTGGTGTGAAAAGTCTGTGTATGTTTGTATACAAGATCACACACTTACAGAAGACAGAAAAAGAGGAAAAAGGTGTCATAAAAACAGCTTCTGTTAAAATAATATTGGCTTCTGGTTATTCTACCTGATTAGGAGATGGTGGAAAAAATGCCTAATCTATACTAGCTGTTCATAATTTATGTGATAGTTAAAGTAGCCAATGACTTCAAAATTAGATAAAAGAATGTATTGAGTATTTTTATACTATAATATTTTATAAAAAATGTCCATAAACCTTAGCATGAGACAATGGATGAAAACAATTTTTATAAATGTTAGATATGTGCTTATAGGCGGAATATACTATGTAACATTACCAGTGTTTTGTAAGTTAGTTATTTCCTAAAATATGTAATAAACACTTACTGCAGCCTTTGTACAGTGATAGCTTTTAGATTTCTCTTATTTTTCTATTTCTCCTAGTCACAGACAGGATTTTACTGTTGTTAATTTCATACATTCATGGGTTTTAGGTAGGAAAAGACCAGAAATCTATGTGTTGGTTATGTGTCTCAGTGACATTTTGTTAATCAGCGTATATTTGATGGCATTTTATTATTAAAAGGATACATGTTGTACTAATCTATATACATCAAGAACTATGGAACCTAGTAAGCTGGTTTCTGGATTTTCTTGTTCCAGAAAGTAAAGTAAGGAAAAATAGGCTTACTCAGATTCTCAGAGGGGATAAGACTTTGAGAAAGGAAAGGACAGTGGTTGAAGAAAAACACCAGGGTCAGAATCAGGCTGATCTGGGTTCAATCCTTACTGTGTCACCAAATATAATTCTGGGTGAGTTACTGAACTCTGCAACTCACTTTCTCCAACATCAACTAGAGGGATAATAGAACCCATCTTTCTGTGAGAAAGAAAGAAATGAAATAACTTTTGTAAATTATCTGATGCTTTGAATCCTTTTTTGGAAGAAGGTGAGATTGAATTAATAAATTTAAAATGTTTCTTTTTGAAAGATCACTCAGGTTTTACCTCGTTTATCCACCAGGGGGAAAATTATACTATCACTCTATCAGGAAAAAGTTGCCACTCCTACATTATTTAATAGGGAAGTCAGGTTCATTGCTGTTGTTTATTTAGTGAGGTAGAAGTCATAGAGAACATTAGTATGAGTCTTAATTTATTTCTTATTTTTACTGCTTTTTAGATGGATTCTTCTCAGGCCTTTACAACTTGCATATGTGAACACGAAGTCTTTGTAGCTCACATTATAACGCAGAGAAATACTCAGGTTTTTGTGTTTTTTTTCTATTGACTGTTTAAGATGTATAGAATGTAGTGTAATAACTATTCTGGACTCTTCACTCCTCTTCACAGCTTTCCAGCATGTTGCCAGTCTTGTTTCACCACTTTACCACTTAATTAATTTGTAGCAACTTCCTCACCTTGTAGCATTTCATTTCACAATTTTGATTTGTATCTCTAAAAATACATGGAAGGCCTCCTCTCTTTAAAGTATGTACCATCATCTCTCTAAAAAAAGCAAATAGTTGGTATTCATATTTCCCCTCCTAATAATCTTTTTTAAAAAATAATTTAAATCAGGGTTGAAACAAGATCTATGAAATGCAGAATATGATTGATTAATATCTCAATCTAAATTTAAAATTTCCTCTTTCATTTGCTTATTTATCATTCCTAAAAATTTTTTTGTGTATGTGCAGAAAATAACTTTAATCTTGTCTAGCAATGGCTTTCAAACTTTTGGGTCTCAAGTCTCCTTTATGCTCTAAAAAATTAAAAACCCAAAGACCCATTGTTTGTATGTGTTATACTTATCAATATTTACTGCATTAGAAATTAAAATGTATTGGTTATTTATTACTTATAACTGGTAAATGGATTACCTAAGTATATACAAGCACACTTTTTATGAAATATTATGATAGTTTCCAAAATTTAAAAGAAAAGGTGAGAAAAGTAGCACTGTGTTACATTTTTGCAAATCTCTGTAATGTCTGCTTAATAGAATACAGCTGAATTCTCCCGTCAGTTTCTGCATTCAGTCAGTTGCAATATATTGTTTTGATTGAAGCATGTGAAGAAAGTCTCCTTCACACTGGTATGCAGTTGGAAAAGGGAGGAATATTTTAAGTTTTTCATTTAATGATGGATATTCTTTAATATTATACCAAAACTTGACATGTGGTAGTTTCTTAAAGGTTAGTTGGAGTGTGCCATTTGAAATCTTATCAGTGAGTTTTCTGTACTCTCTTACATTAAAATCACATTGGCCTGTCCTACATTCTGAATGGACCCTTTAACCTTGCATAATTTTGTAATTTTAAGCATTGATTGTTTGGAAAATACTGCCTAACTGAGTTATGACATATTTCATTATTAAATATCTTTAAAGGTCATATTCATGAATATCACTGTCCACCTCCTTGGAAAAGTCTATAGCTATTGGGAAGCTGTCAGGCTCATGGTGGTACATACAGGTTTTCCAAAATGTTCAAGTTGTATCATTAGTAACATGCTTTCAGTGTTTTCCTTCACATGACAAAATCTTTTCATTTATTTTTGACAGTGTATTTTCCAGGCATCCAAACTTGAATAAACATAATTTTTAAAGTAAAAGTGGGATTCCAAAGAAAAAAACCCACAAAAACAGCTTGTTCAGCTTGCATCTCAAACAGTTCACAAGTACTTTCCCTGGAGACAGCCACGGTACTTTGACATGCCTGAGCTCTGTGTGCCTACTCCTCTTTCATCAGACAGAATATTAAAAAGATATATATTCAAAAATCAGGACTTAATACAATTTATTATTTTACTTCATCAGAGATGGGCTTTAGTGAATCTGGCATTTGTTGACTGTGAGTGTGTGGTGGTGAAGAATGAAATGACTCCTACTGTACCTGGGTGCTTCTGCTCCAGCAGGTTTATCCACCTCAGCATAGTGAAAAAGGCAAATAATGCGCTAGTATTTTTATGAAAATAATTTTGACATCTTGGACCTCTTGGAGTTCCTAGAACAACTCATATCTTGCTGCTTTTATCTTTTTGGTGTGATTTCACATGTTCTTTTGTCTATGGTATTTCCTGTGAATAGACTTGATCACATCGGATTTGATGTAACTTTTGCCTGGCAACTTCATAGATGGTGTTGGCTTGGTCCGTATTCTTAGAAGGCATTGATGGTCATTGTCTAGAGCCATTATTTTAAAAGTTGCAAATGGTTATGTTTCAATTTTATTCATTCCTTCTTCTTATCAAGAATTTTTTTTTCTAAAAGGAAGCTTCCTTTCCCCAATGATTTGGTTTCCCTGAGATATAGTTCTTATTGATCTTATGTGATATAGTCAGGATAAATCCTTGTTTCTTTTTCCCAATAATGAATTAGTGGTTCCCTTGTATTCTCAGATGATCAATGAGGTGTTCTTGATTGGTTGGTTTTGAATATCGTTGTGAACTCATAATAATTTAAACTTATTTCATATGTTTCAAGTCACTGCAGCTAATATCCTTATTTTGACCAACAGAAGCCTTTTCAGGTTGGTCTCTGAGTCCTTTTGGTATGAACTCTGCTGTCTTTGATAGCTTCCTTGCTTTTTAATGTGAGAAGATGTTCTTGACTCATCGTGCACATTTCCTGCTGCCAGTTAGCTCCTTCTCTGGGAGGACCTGGGAGAAATGGCATTTAGAGACTACAGTCGGAACACTAGGCGATTAATTTTGACTGGTGGTTGTTTCCAGTTTGTCTGGGCAAAGCTAGAAAATATGCATATTTCTAAAACAAAGCACATCATGAAATCATCATGATACTTCCATTCAGATTTAGGACCCATTGATTTTTGACCACTTGTCAGTGACACCAGTGTAATTGCTTACTTGTTTTATCCCACACCACACAGACAGCAGCCTCAGAATAACAATATCAATACTACCACCAGTGGGTATATGATTATGAAAAAGTTCGTTTTTGAATTTTTTTAAAAATGAAAGTTAAAAGTATTAGCACAGTGTAGCTACCCAAACTGGTTATCTTAACATAGCCCTTCTATATTTGCTCTACGTTTTGAGACTGTTTTCCTGTTTCTAAGAACATCAGTTTGGCAGCTGTTTCAACTAAATTAAATAAGTAAGTTTATTGAATCAATCATACTGTGTATTCGTTGTGTTGATAGAACAGACTTAATTGACAAATTTAGTGTAGATGGCGTTCAATAATGGACTGAGTTTTCTTCTTTTCATTGTCGTCTTTTTTTTTTTTTTAATCTAAATGGCCTCTCTTTTCTTTCCAACATTTTATATTTGGTACAATTCTTTATGCACATCTACTCTCTTTTCAAAGTCTTAGAGGGGAAAGAAAAAACTTAGAGGGTGAAGAATTCTATCCGTATGTGATCAAGATTTTTTGTTTTGAGTATTCTATGAGACAGTGAATTCCTTTTCTAACAATGGCAAAGGTTTACCATGGTACTTTTTGTTTAAACTAGAACTTATTTTCTCCTGTAATATACTTTAGATTGCCTCAAAAAAATGTTTCTGAAGCAGTTATTTCTAAATCTCTGGATATGGGACATTGTGACCAAGAAAATTATGTATTTAAGGGAAACTGAAGGAATGACCACTGAAGTAAAAACTGATTTGTTTGCGCTATGCCCTTTTTTCCTTTTCCAGGTTAAAAAATAAATCATGACTGAATCTGCCTCTAGCACAAGTGGTCAAGAATTTGATGTATTCAGTGTTATGGATTGGAAGGATGGAGTAGGTACATTACCCGGAAGTGACTTAAAGGTAAGCTGTCTGTATTGCATACAGTTGTATATGTGTGTCTGTTTGTGTTTATTATTAAAATGAATTTGAGCGCGTATGTGACGTAAGGATTAAAGGTGTTAAGCACAGGTGTGTGTAGGTGTGCTTAGTTGCTTCCGCTGTGCCTGACTCTTTGCGACCCTATGGACCCTAGCCTGCTAGACTCCTCTGTCCATGGGATTTTCCCAGCAAGATTACTGGAGTGTGTTGCCATGCCTTCCTCCAGGGGATCTTCCTGACTTAGGGATTGAATCTGTGTCTCTAGTGTCTCCTGCATTGCAGGCAAATTCTTTACTGAAGCACAGTGGCTATAGTTTTATATGGTACTTGTTCCTCTGCCTCTCAAGACAATACACTGCTGGTGGATTGGCAGACACCTTTGTCATTTCAGGTGGGGGACTAAGAAATCCTTCTGCAGTCTGTACTCATTTTGTAGAAATTATAGTTTCAAGGAAGATCGTTTCAGGATTTCTATGGCTAATAAATTTTAAGAGTGGTAGACTTAGAAGGCCTAGTTTTGTATATGTTGTGGAGTGATGGGCTTTGTAACTGAAGTGAAAAGCTACACTCCCTGTGTCCTAGTTTTTTTATGTAAAAACTGGATAAAGCTACAATACTGAATAAACAGGATGGTTCACCTCCCTTAAATTATTTATATTGTAAACTGTGAATATGGATTTTTGTATAATCACTTGTTCGGAAGCTGGTGCTTCCTGTAAATGAGACTGCTTTTGTAAAAATCAGAACTCTCTTCAGAGAGGAGTGCTTCAGTCTGCTCCTTTTCTAGGTGCTCACCCTGTCCCCTTTCCCCAGCACCCCCTGCCTCCCCCCGAGCCACTCCAGGACCACACCTGCTGCCCCGTGGAACAGGGTTGTGCAAGCGCCACCTCTCATTTCTAATTTGCTTTTGCTCTGATCCTATCTCTGGGACCTTGAACCTGTCTGTGGCCCTTTAGACTTTGTGTTTGTACTTGGTCACTTAGGTGTTTGAACTTCTGATCTCCCTGACTGTCTCTTGGCTTGCCTCACTAATGCTTGTCTTTCTTGCCTGTCTTGACTAGGAATTCATGCACCCTAATATTGACTTCTTAGAATCTGCTCTCTTTTAGTGGCTACTTGGCAAGTACCTGAGCCAAAACTTTTCTAGTTGATCCTCAGTGGTGAGATTTGGACAGTCTGCTTATTGTTGGAAAAATACTTAGATTTTAGTTGGTTTAGGTTTAATTCAGTGTTGTGTGCCAGCATATCTATCGGAGTTTAGTTTAACAAAAATATTGCAGTGAGGCTTAGTAAAATCTGGAAAGAAGATCTGGTTTTTAGTGTTAGTTTTCTATGACCTTGAACAAGTCAGTTAATCTCTTTGGGGCCAATTTCCTCTTTGGTAAAATAAGGAATTAAATAAATACCAAGAATTTTATTTGCTCTAACATTCTCCAAATGTTCATCTGGATTAGATATGATGGAAATAGAGTGCTGAAACTTTTGAGAAAGAACAACTGTTTGAGATTCTGATAGTGTCAACCACATATTAGCTAAATGAGCTTTGTTTAAATTGAACTTCAGAATCTTTATCTGTAAAATGGGGATATAGGATCTATGTCATAAGGTGGTTATAAGGATTTAAAAAAAATACATGTAAAAAAATTAACAAATTCTATCTTTTCTTGCTTTATGGTATATTATGTAAGCTATCTTTTTTATTGTTTCAGAGTCTTATTTTTCATGTACATTTTTGTCCTTTTTCTTTTGAATGGCTTTTTTTCCTGTGTCATGTGGATGATGAAATTTATAATTTTTTTTCAGTTAGATTTTGATAATAGAGTGACATCTCCATCCCTGAGAAATTTAGATTGCCTGAAGGTTTTGTAAGCAATGGATTTTAGGCATTAACCTATTACTTTTATAAAGGTAATCAGGTAATTAAGCCACTTAGTGGGTATTATAAACTAGGTTATTTGATTTGACTTTTAGACTCATCTAATTACCTGGGTAATTGCCATGTACCCAGTTTACTTTATGTGCTGTTGACAGTTTGATACCTCACTTAAAAAAATAATTTAAAAAACATTTTCTACTTTAGAACTCCTTTTATCCAAAGAGAGGCAAAGACTCACCAGTTGATTATATTACAGAGGACTCACTTGCTCTTCATATTAAAATTTGAGTTGCTTAGGAGATCTGATTGAGAAATTTATTTTTCACAATTAAGTTATTGGAAAGAACTTTAAATCAATCATGAAATTTACTCTCCCACATCATACTTTGCCTATTTGACTCTAGAAGCTTCTCTTTTTTTTTAATGGACAAAGGCATGTGGCTTTCCTAATATGCGATCACTAAGACAACCAGCTGACCTTAATTCAGGAAATACGTAGAAGTCAGTTTCTTTTCATGGGAACAGGTTTTTATATGCTTCAGTTTATTGCCGTTTTGAAAGAACTTTTCTCTGTAAAAGCCTCCTGATTGCTGGCCAATCAAGTTACATCACTCTTCTGCTTAAAATCCTTAGCAGTTTCCTGTATCTTTCGTGATAAAATTCAGACCCCTTAAGTTCACCACAAAAGGTTTTTGGTGGTCTGACCATTACTTTTCTCTCCAGCTGCATCTCGTTTCACATCCCCATGCCACCCTGTTTCCTTTCCAGCCCAGTCAGCTCGTTCACCCCTTGGTCCCTTTTTACTGGTCCCTGTTGCTGAAGTCCCCATTCCCCTTACCCCTCTGGGCTAACCCACCCTTAGAGGAAGCAGAGTGCAAAAGCTCCTTTTTTGGGTGCAGTAGCAGAAAGAATAGAGAACTTATTCTCTAGTGAGCACTTTGTTCCTTGTGCGTAGTTGCTCAGTTGTGTCCGACTCTTTGCAACCCTGTTGACTGTGTATCCTGCTAGGCTCCTCTGCCCATGGGATTTTCCAGGCAAGAATACTAGAGTGGGTTGCCTTTGCCTTCTCCAGGGGATCTTCCCAACCCAGAGATGGAACCCAGGTCTCCTGTGTTTCCTGAATTGCAGGGGGGTTCTTCACCCCCTGAGCCATCAGGGATTGGCCCTATGTATTTTACTTTAAGTCACTTATTTTACCCATTTGAGGCAGTTTCTGTCACTGATGTTAGTTTACAGACGAGGTAAACAGAGGCCTGGGGTGGTTACTGTCACTTGCTCAAGATCAAACAGTTATTGGTAGAACTGGGTCTTAAAACCAGGCTTTTTTGATTTTAAAATGGATTCTCTTACACTGCTATTCTACAGTCTAACAAGAGAAATGTTTTCATATCAAAAGAGATGAAAGGAAAATGTTAACAGCAGTTTAGAGGCAGTATTTGTTAGCTGGAGGGATCAGGAGGGTTTTGGAAACAGATGTCATGGTGAGCTTTTAGGTGCCTGAAAATAGGTAGGCATCTGTGAGGACTTTTGGGGATGGGGATGGGAGAAGGGATAGAGAGGGACATTCAGAAAGGAGGTCAGCATCAGCAAGTCCAGTGTTAGGGGAGACCAGGAAGTGTCCGCTGGTCCTCTTGTAGTCATTAACAAGACATTTTCACTTAAACAAGCTTTGGAAGCTTTACTGTTGTCTAATTTGTTCCTTTAAAATGCACATCAGTGTTTGTAGATTAACATCTCAGGGCCAGCTGAAAGAGCAGGCAGGCGACTTAAGCGGTGAGGCTAGTGGAAAGATGCACGGTAGGGCTTGCTTTGCCTAAGCAGTTCTCTACCTAAACTTCTTATACGATTTCCGAAATTGATCCACAGAGAATTATTCCTCTGTGTCATAAGGATTTAGCCTTCCAGCATCCCTCAGTAAAATGTCAGTACACTCCCAACAGTGATAGCATCTTATCTTGAAAGAATAGTTGCCACTTAACCGGGAGCAAGACCCAGCAGCAGTGATGCAGAAACCCAACTGGAAAATTCACTGCTCTCTTTGTGCAGGGTTTTGCCTGTCTTGATTGGTGTTCAGAACAGTTTAGTTACTAAATATCTTTGCCCTTAAAACAGATTGGTAAGTAGAACTCACATTTGTTTCAACGTTGTAAGTAATAAAAAACAGTAATCTCAGCAGTGTCTTTTAATGATCTATTATTAAAGACAGGCACAAATAGGCTAAAAGATCCTTTGTCTCCACAAGCAAAAATAAAGAAGAGAATGAATCAAATGTAGCTTAAGCCAAGACAAACAAGTAAAACCTTCTCAATCCCTTATATATTTCAGGCGTAATTATTTTCTGGTTGACCTATATGTATCCACTAACAGAAAAAGTTAGTCTCAACTGATATGCTTGATTTGCCTTATAAAACCCTTTTATATAATTTGTAATTTTTACATTCTTGATTGTAGAATGGAGTCAGTTGCTAATTTTTTATACTGTTTTTAAGGTGTCTAGGTTAAAAGAACTAATAACCTGAAAAAAAGTGATTTTATCAAGTTTCTGTGGTTCCACCACCATTCATAAAATGTTACCAGTTTCAGACTTTGAGCATATCATAGGATACTTTAAAAACACTTTGAGGTTAATGTTTTATTATAAGTTACAGGTGTACAATTTAGTGATTTGTAATTTTCAAAGGTTATAGTCTACTTATAATTATTAATACTGGTTATGTTTCCCCATGTTGTACAGTATATCCCTATAGCTTATATTGTACCTAATAGTTTATAACTCTTAATGCCCTACCCCCATGTTGCCTTGTCCCCTTTCCCTCTCCCCACTGGTAACCAATAGCTTTACATCTGTAAGTATATTTCTTTTTGTTATATTCACTAGTTTGTTGTTGTTTTTAGATTCTGTATATGAGTGATACCATAAAATATTTGTGTTTCTCTGTCTGACTTTTATCACTTATCATAATGTCCTCCACGTCTATCCATGATGCTGCATATGGCAAAATTTCATTCTTTTGTGGCTGCATAGTATTCCATTGTGTGTGTGTCACGTTTTCTTTGTTCATTCATCTGTTGATGGACACTTAGGCTGCATCCATATCTTGGCAGTTGTAAACAGTGCTGCTATGATCATTGGGGCGCATGTGTTTTAAAATTAGTGTTGTGGTTTTTTTGATATATTCTTAGGAATGAAATTGTTGGCTTATATGGTAGTTCTGTTTTTAGGTCTCTAAGAAACTTCCATAGTGTTCTCCACAATGAGTACACCAAGTTACAGTCCCACTAAAGTATAGGAGGGTTTCCTTTTCTCCACATCCTCGCCAACATTTGTTATTTGTATCCAGCTTCATGATGGCCGTTTTGACAGTTGTGAGCTAATGATATATAAAATGACAGAGGTTCTGATTTGAATTTCCCTGATGATTAGCATGTCTATTGGCCATTCCTATGTCTTTTCTGGCAAAATGTCCATTATGTTCTTCTGCTCATTTTTTAATTGGGCTGTTTGTTTCTTGGTGTTGAGTTGTATGAGCTGTTTAGATACATAGATGTTAACCCCTATTGGTCATATCGTTTGCAGATATTTTCTCCCATTCAGTAGGTTATCTTTTCCTTTTGTTGAGGATTACTTTTGCTGTGCAAAGATTTTACATTTAAATGAGTGCCCCCTTTCAGGCTTTTATTTCCTTTATATTAGGAGATAGGTCCCCCCCCCCAAATATTCCTATAACTTACGGAATTATTATAAATAATAATAACGTGTTCTGCCTATATTTTCCTTTAGGAGTTCTGTTTTGTTTTTTTTTTCCCCCTAGCGTTATAGGATACCTTTAAGAATGTTAAAAACTTACTGAACCCTATCCACAGATAAATCATTGTCTGCCCTTAACCATAATTTTGCATTTATTTCATGTGATTTATCAACCCCTGGAGTCCATCCATGGGTCCCTGGCTTACAGGAGTTAACTTTGTTCCTAAGTGCGTTGCATCCTTATTTTGTGCTTAGACTGTAGGTCAGTTACTGGCGGTGACTATTAGGAGAAGGAAAAGATAACTGGAATTAAATGTTGTTCTGCGGGAATATTAACTTTTTAAAAGTGAGCCTAAAACTCCCAGGTGTCACAGGTCTGAATTTTGATTTGAAGATTCCATTCAGCTGTGCTCTCTTTCTCAGTGTTTGAAATGCCAGGGTGTAGTGAACCACAGAAGACTTTCTCTGCAATGTAAATGTTTTGTACTGTTTCCCAGATTTTGTATTAATAGTTCAAAAAAGCTTAAATTAACATCAGCATGTAATAAAAGTAAACTTACTTACCTGAGCGAATGCCAGTTTTTAAAAAATTCCATTCAGAATTGATTTTCTATCATCATTTTTAACGTCATTAATTAATAATCATGATAGCTTGACTTTTCTACTCTTGCCCAGTAGATGGTACTATCAGCTTTATTTTCAGATATTTTGGATTCAGAGTTGACCATTTAAAACTTTATTTTTTCCCAACAAGTGAAGTTATTTTTAGCTCTTTCCTTCCCAGTTGACTTTTTACCACCTCTTAAACTGACATTTTTAGGTGAATCCACAGGTTTAGTATATGCATGCTACCTGGGAACTTGTATCTGGAACATATAATAGGAAGAAAACATTTTCACTTTCCATAACTTGTTCTGTCTAGAAAGCTTTTGGTAATTGTGGAACATGTGCAGAAAATTGTTTAAGGTTATTATTTTCACCTGGTGGAAAGAATAATTAGTTGTAAATTTGGCTGAAGATTTTTCTGACTTGTAGCCTGAATCTCGTTTGGTAAAATTAATCATTCTGTTGGCATGTTTACCAAACAGATTTTTAGATTGGAAAATACAAGGCCTCATTTTAAATACTGCATATTTGCATGTTCATATATATTTCTGAGAGCAGTCAAAAAACTTGAAGCCAATGTTGTATGATCCTTTTGAATTTTGAGCTTTCTAGCTCTTTGTCCCCTGGTAAAATTAGTGAATGTCTTATGTCATTCTGTTTTATGGAATGGAAGGAATACAGAAGGAAAACAGAAGGAATACAGAATAGCTTTGACTCTCATGAATGTGAGAGTCAACCTAGCTGTTTCAAAGAGGATGGGCTCCTGCACACAGGTAGTGGTTAAAAACCTTCAACACATGATGCCCAGTATGATTCAACATAGTATGCCCAGGAGATTGCAGAAGAGTATTTGGTTTGAGGCTTACCGTGAGATGAGGTGAGAGGAAGTTTTCAGTATTTGGGGTCCAGAATGCCCATGAAATCAAAATGCCCTTACTTTTTAGTGGTAAACTTGGCCTGAGGCTAGTAGACTTGTTCAGATCTCTCAGATATTACCAGTTGTTTGGGAGGACTGGAAGTAAATGACTATAATGGAGAATTCTAAAGAGCAGTCAGTGAAAGAAAGAGGAAATATAGAGCCTGGGGGGGTGGGGGGAGTCCTATGACTCATGCTTCAGCCTTCCTTCTAAACATCTTGGAATATGGGGATTGGATGTATAAGTCAGAATTTCTAGAATGGTAATTTTCCCTGCTCTTTGAACTAGGTGAACTTGGATGAGACAAGTTGATTCTGGGAAAACAGTGATTCTGCTTTTACTAACTTTAATCATTAAATAAACAGTAATATGAAATATGAAAAAAAAGCCTTAGCAAAAAAAAAATAGTATTTGAAATTACGAGCCATATAAGTGAGCTGGCAACTCCACGGGACAGTGCAAAGATGGTAGTTTGTGTCCTTAAGAAGTGCTTTGCCGCGTTCTTCTGTTCCCTCTTCCCGAAATTCCAAAGTTGTTAAATGCAAAGGTCTTCATAGTGGTAATGAGCTTATCTGGATATAATTGGGGCTTACCTGGATATAATTGTTGAAATTAACTCTTAAAATATCGACTCTATGTGCCAGCCTTTAAATGGTGGCAGTTCTGAGCGCTTTTATAAATTTTCCCCCTTTCTTCTGTTGCTGCTAGTTCCGTGTAAATGAGTTTGGAGCCCTGGAAGTTATTACAGATGAGAGTGAGATGGAAAATGTTAAAAAAGCAACAGCAACTACAACTTGGATGGTACCAACTGCTCAAGAAGGTAAGACTGGGTCATCTGCATTGTCGTTTCTCTCTTTTTTTTTTGGAAAGTTTTTAATGTAAGACTGTCTAAGGTTTTATAATAGGCTGGAACTTTGAAAATCCTGGGTGAGCTTCATGTCACATATTCTTAGGTAAATTTCTATGATGAAACTGATATGGAACCAGCTTTAATATTTTTGAAATAACCGTAAAGTGTCTTCTTTCCTCAAGCCAGATCTGTCATAGCACAAGGTTAATTGAAAATTACCAAGTAAATTCATATTGTAATAGCCTACCCAGGTGATTTAGCCAAAAGCCTGCCACTTTTTTCTCATCTGCTCCGATGGTTGTAACTAACACCTATATGCTGATGACTCCTAAATCTATATCTCCAGCCCCGACCTCTCCCCCGAGCTCCAGGCCCGTATTTCCACCTGCCTACTGGACATCTCCACCTGGATGTCCCACAGGTACCTCAAACTCCACATGTCTAAAATGCAATTCATTTTCTATTTCTTTCTTCCCTCCCCCAACCTGCTTTTTCTTCTGTAGCCCGTAATATCAGTTGATGGTAGCAACATCCATCCAGTGGACAAGCAAGAAATCTAGGAGTCATCCTGAATTTGGTCTCTCCCAGCCCCATGGCCTGTTACTGAATCCTCTTGGTTTTTGTTTCCTAAATGTCTCAGATCTGGCCTTTTCTACCTATTATCACAGCTGCTGTCTTAATTTAGGCCCTTATCACTCTTACCTGAACCACTGCAGACATCTCTTAAAGAATCCCTCTGCTTCTGATCACCCCCAATTCATCCAGCACACGAAGTCAGAGGAACTGATGTAGATTGCTTATCTGACACTTCAACTTGTTATTGTCTCCTTGGCAAAACATACCAAGATCTGGGTGACCCACACCCACCTGCTTGCTCTTGTCTCTTTGCTCTCTGTTCTGTTCTTTGTACGCTGTGTTCTGGCAGGGCCAGCAGCACTGAATTACATAGAATTCTCCCAGGACTGTGTGGTTTCATGCTTCCTTGCCTTTGCTCACACTGTTTCTCCTGGCCAGGATGCTGTTTCTTTCCTTGTCCCGTTGGTAAATTCCTCTTTGGCCTTCAAAACCCTATTGAGGCTTTCTATCAGAAAATCTTTTCTCAAACTACCCACTGCCCCCTTGCCCACCCCCCCACCACCATCTTGGGCTGGATGAGTCACTTCTTCCTCTGCACTGCTTCTGGAACTTGTTCATGCTTCAATTATTGCATGCATCACATTTTATTATAAATATTGGTTTTCTTGCCTGTCTTCTCTTCTAGACTGTGAGCTCTCTTGGGCAAGGTCTATACTGTCATTATCAGTGTCTAGCATAAATGGGTGCCTAATAAGTGTTTGCCGAATGAATGATTAGCCTAATGGTTCAGACGAAAGGAAATGTGGACTCCTAAACAATATGGATAATTATGATTCAGGAGATCTGCTGCATTAAAAGTAAAATAGAAAGATGTTGATTCAGCCCATTAACTAAAAGAGTCACTCATCAAAAACATAACATAGATAACTCTTTTTAAATTTTGTCAAAAAGATAACAGCTGTAAAGGATTCTATGGATGGACAATTTCATTTTCTGAATTTGGTGACTAATGAAATTTTCTTCATTTTACTTTGAATTCTGTAGAAAAGGCATTAGACAAGCTTTTGCTTATCTTTTCTACAGATATTTTTGTTATGTAGATGATTTGAGTGATCCCTGTCAAGCCCATCCTCTCCCTCCCAAAGGAATGATCAGTGTTCATTCATTCATTCAGCAAACATTATCCTTTTTATTGTGTTGCTAACAAAATTATTAGAAGAAAAAGTTTAAATGTATTTTGCCACAATTTCTGTCATGGTTTTAAGTTTTGTTTTTTTTTTCTTCTTTTCGTCTTCTAGTCTTTTCTGAGAAGACTGGAATGCCTTTCAGGTTGAAGGATCCAGTGAAAGTAGAAGGGCTTCAATTCTGTGAGAACTGCTGTCAGTATGGCAATGTAGATGAGTGTCTTTCTGGAGGAAACTACTGCAGCCAGAACTGTGCTCGACATATCAAAGACAAGTAGGTTTTTGCCCACATTCCATTTATAAAATGAGTTTTAGAGTCAAAGGGCCTGGTGCTTGGGAATAGAGCAGTTAAGTGTTTTCTGACGTCTGTCATCCAAATGCCTTCCCCCCCACTCCACCCCACCCCCCGAGACTTTCCCTTTGGAGGCCCTTGGACCCTAATCCCACTTCTGGACCAGGTGGCTTCAGTCAGTATAGGTATACTGCTCATGTCCTACCTGCAATACAATCTTGGCCTCTTTCTTTAGTCTTTTATTTATATTTATTTATTCCCCAGCCAAGAATATTTAGATCTCTTTGGGCTACATACACATTTTACTGATACTGATGCTTATGAAAATGTACTTGGATTTAAATTTTGGGAGTTCTTAGGTAATTCAGCCAAAACTCCATAGATGAAATACCGTTTCCCTTGACTGAACATCCACTGAATGGCCATAGTGAGGGGTGTTGTAATTGTGTCTCTGTGGTTCTCGGGACAGACTGAGAATTCTGAGACAGGGCCATCAGCTGTGACTGATGGTGGTGTGATTGCTTTGGGGGACTGTGATGAGGTCAACTTCTCACTAACAAGGTGGATTTGCTGCATATACTTGTGTACTGCAAATAAATGACTTGGTAAATACCAAGTTCTAGTGGAGTTTCTCATGTATTTTAATCAGAACAGGCTGGAGAATTGTCTGTTTTTGTTGGCCATCTGGTATTTTACCAAATTACATTTGGCCTTTTTTGATTGAACTTGGCATTCTCAATAATTGCTAGATTGTTGCTTTAAAGTTCCCACCAAAAACTAGGATGGCTACAAATAATCGATTCTTTTATTAGTATGGATGGTAGCTGTGAAAAACCAACAATTTTAAACTTGTTAGAACCTATTTCACCTGTAGGGCTGGTGCCCTTTTAAAATTTTATCATTAATTACATAATTATAATCAATAATTATATAAATTAATATATAAGCTAATTTCCACTTTTTATCTTGACATTGTCATTCATGATTTTGGTCTGAAGTGTCTCTTATCTATGATATTCTAATACATACACATTTCTCCTTCTGGTTAAATATTTTTAAAAGGTTTTGCATTGCTAATCAACATGCAGATATTTGATGGGTATTGTTTCCTGTCACTCTTTTGGGTTTATAAATTCAGCAGAGATCAGAAGGAAGAAAGGGACATGGGAGAAGACAACGAGGAAGAAGATTCTAAGTGTAGTAGGAAGAAAAAGCCAAAGTTATCTCTGAAAGCTGACTCCAAGGAGGAAGAAGAGCGAGATGATGAGATGGTTAGTACCCACAGGGCTGCTCCTTCTGCAGGTAGCACCAGGATTTCAGTGCTGGTTCTGTGACCTTGTTTTACCATCAGCAGAGTGCCCACCCACCCTCTGTGTGTCACTGTCCTCATCTCAAGATGAGGATAATAAATAATAGTATAGTACCCCTCCCTCAGGGTGAAGAAGTAGAAAGTCCTGAAATTTATTGCTGGAGTGAGAGAGGCAATGGCAGAACCTTCAATTCTGCAAATTAATTTTAAATTCTTCTTGACAGCAAAATGCCAATCTCATTTTGGTAAATTGCAGACAGATCTTATAAAACTATGCAAGTAGGTAGAAAATGGCAGATAAATGTCAGATATATTCAGGGAAAGCTAATTAAGAATATGCTAATTAAAACATAAACATCTCATCTCTAAAGTATTGGTAACTCTATATGAAAAGACAACTTTGAAGTTGTCAAAGCATTTTCCTTAAGATCAATATTGAGTAGTGATTACTGATTAGTCACTGTGTTAGGAGCTGGGAATGCAGGGATGAATAGGATAGCAGAAGGACAGGATCTTTTTTCTCAGGGACATCTGTGTAAACCACTGGGGGAAATATCAGCCTGTGAGAAGTGCTATGAGGAAAAGTACAATAGAGCATTGAGATTATCTGACTGCTTTAAACTGGTTTATCAGGAGGCCTCCCAGGGAGGGTGGCTTGGACAGTGTGATCTGAATAAAGAGGCTGATGTAAAGTTGGGAGTAAGGAGCTCTGCAGGGCAAGGGAATTGTCTGGGGAAAAGACCATAAGGTAAAAACATATGTAGCATGTTTTGTTTAAGGAAATAAAGAAGACAATGTTGCTGAGCCTTGAAGGCTAGAGAAGAGTGGAGTAAGATGAGGCTGAAGAGTTCTGTGCGTCCAGGGCTTTATGACAAACCAGAGTCACTCTGAGTGTGCTGGGAAGCCATCAAAAAGTAGAGGGCAAGGGGAATACTTGGATACGATGAATATTTTAAAATGATCACTCTAGCTTTGACATGTGAGAACAGAGTAGAATCAGGGAAACCAGCTGGAAGCTTATTGTAGTAGACTAAATAAGAGGGCTGTTTAAGATAGAAGGCCGTGGTTTTGAGATAGATGCTAGAGGCAGAGTTGGCAGGATATGTGAGGGAGAGAGAAGAATGAGAGAGAACGCCTAGCTTTTGGGCTTGAATGGTTGACTGGGTAATCATACTGTTTCCTGAGAAAGGGAAGGCCGGAGTGGAGTATAGAACTTAGAATACTTTGGCCATCATGCATTTGAGATGCTTATTAGATGTCCAAGCAAAAATCCCAGGTAGGCATCTGGATATATGAATATGGAGTCAGGGCTCAAGGTATAAACAGGGGCTATTTAGCAGATAGATTATCTTTCAAACCTAAAGAGAGTGATTGGATAAAGAAGAGAAGGGGATTAGATGGCAGGAGATGTCAGCAAAGGGACCAAGAAAGAGGGGCAGTGAGGTACCAGGGGAACCAGACCAGAGTGGTCAGGAGCTGAAAGAAGAAAGCATTTTAAGGAGGTGGGAACAGTATCTGTGCTATAACAGAGTGTGATTCTTGGAAATGTCCTTATTTTGTAAGGACCTTAGGCCAAGAGCAACAGAGTTCTCAAGTGACCTATATTCTTACTTTCTTTCAAAGTTATGAAGTGAAACTGAAGAACAGTGCAAAAAAAATGCTTTCTGACAGCTCTCTAGCTTTTCATTGATGCCAATTTCATGAACTTTTAAAAATCATAAACTTTTCTGCCTTATTGTAGGAAAACAAACAAGATGGGAGAATCCTGAGGGGTTCGCAGAGAGCCCGAAGGAAAAGACGAGGTGATTCGGCTGTATTAAAGCAGGGTGAGTTGATGAAAGGAAGGTTTTACTTGTATGAAGTTGAAAATATTTCACACAGGCAGACATTTTAGTCTTAATAGTAATGCACACTATGGCAGTTAAAGGACCGTTTGGGGATTTTCTTTGATTAATTGTGTCAATAAGAATTGGAGTTTAGGAGAAGTAGAAAAGGGCAAGGGGAAAGTGGAAATTAGCAAGTTTCAAGCATTGTCAAGGAAAACTTGAGATCATTTTCTGTTATTTATTTTTTCGTCAAGTAGGTTTCTTTTGCTTCTGCACTTTGACTAAAACCTCTGGTCTTACTCATTTCATAAAATTTTAGATTTTTTTTTTTTAATGTTTTCTCTCAAGCATAACTTCCTGATGTGGTACCCTTTTTTTCCTTTCTTTGTTTCTCAAGGAACACTTTATTCTCTGAGGAATCTAGACCTTAGGCCCTGTCCTTTAGTGCTTGGTGGGTTAACTCGCTGCCTTTTTCATCCCAGACCTTGGGTTGTCTCCCCAGAACTTCTGTGTGGCCCACTAGGCTGTGTCGAAGGACCCGCCGCATCTGCCCGGCCGGACTTCCATGTGAGGTCACTGTAGTTTGCACAGTCCCATCCTGATCTGCCATCCACATCGTCCCTGTGAATCAGAGCCTGAACCCAGTGCTTCTCTTCAGGGCTTAACCACCTTCCTCCCTTTTTTGTCTCTTAAAAACACTTTGAGAGGTTTCTACCTGCATCAAGCGTACAGCCTAACTTTTACATTTGGATGGCCTTCTGTATTGCATCACTGACGTTAAAGGGAGTAAATTCTCAGTTACTCTGCACTCTGCCTCCAAGATGTCTCTGTCCTTCTGTCCCTTCCCATTCATTTCTACTCTCAGGGCTCTGGCCCTTCAGTGGCCTTGTTGCTTCAGTCATTTCCCTCTCTTAGGCCTTCTATTTTCTCCCTCTTCATGAGCTTTATCATTGCCTGTTCTAAGCTCATATCCAAATATCTTTCCCTCAATTTTAAAACCCATCAAGCCTACCATTACATATCCTTTCTTCATTTTCATTTTTGGTTAAATTAACCCCAAATAAAATTGCTGTAGACTGACTCTGTATCTTTATCATTTATGTGTTCTTTTGCAACTTAAAATTTGACCTTGGATGCATTGATTTTTTTTTTTCCCCCTTTTTCCAAGTTAGCAGCCAGTCCCTGAGTTACTTAGCACACTGACCTTTTCTCAGTTCTCAGTTTCTTGATTCATTAGGAAAAAACTATGGAGCATCCTGCTTCTAGACACTCACTTGCTGAGCTTCCATGATTTTGGTCTATCTTCGCTTCCTACTGCGTCTCCTTCATTTACTTTAAGTCCTTAAAGTAAATGTACTTTAAGTAAAGTACTTTAAGTTCTTCTGTTCCTTTCTTCTACACTCATTCCTGGATATACACATAGTTTACTTTTTAGCTCTCATTTCTTCAGAAGAGAAGTCAGGAAAAGAAATTGAGAAATATCAGTCATGGAAGTAAGAGAAGAGCCAGGCCTGGGTATAGTTAGGGAAGTGAGAGTTCACAGTAGACTGCGCTGATTTCCTAGATTTGGAAATTCCATCAGTTTAGTCTCACTTGCCTTTCAGGTTTGCCTCCTAAAGGAAAGAAAGCTTGGTGCTGGGCGTCCTACCTGGAAGAGGAGAAAGCTGTGGCCGTGCCAGCAAAGCTGTTCAAGGAGGTACAGACCCTTCTAGAAGGCGTTGTGTATAAGGGCAAAGGAGCTGGAATGCTGGTCTGGAATTAGTATTGCCGTTTCTACTATCTATCTAGGAAGTGTGACTTGGGATAATTTTTCAAACATACTGTTTTTCATATGTGGAGGGGGACCTCGGAGGGTAACTGTCATCATATATGCACACCTTCCCTAGGGCTGCATGTATGGACACACAACACACATACAAATACACACGTATACGCAGATGCTGTTTTCTGTCAACATTTGTTAGGCTTTCATGCATTGATTTGAAGGATGCTTCTATTACTACTGAAAAACTAATAGATAAAGAAAGACCAGCATAAAATGCCGTGGCTTTGAGAGAATAGAAATGAATTACTAAGGTTTGCATAATATAACAGAATATCAAAAAGCAGGTTGTTATATTAACTATAGTAACACTGTTTTATCAGAAGTGAGTTAAGGTCAGTAAAAGTAGTTCTAAGTAGGAACTGCTGTCACTGGGCTAAACCAGGGATCAGCAAACTTTTTCCATAAAGGACAATAGAAAATCTTATAGGCTTTATGGAGTATATGGTCTCATTTGTAGCAGCTTAACTCTGTTCTTTTAATGAAAGCAGCCATAGGCAATGTATAAATGGATGAACATGGCTAATATTCCAGTAAAATTTAATTCACAAAAACAGTGGTCGGCTGGTTGTGTCCCACAGATCGTAGTTCACTGACCCTTGATTTAAATGACTTAATTATATGTTACTTGGTATTTAATAAATCTGCCATCAGTGCTTTGTTACATGCATATTAACACACCATTTTTAAGAAGTGGTGAATATTCAATAACAATTTTTTTTGAAAAGTGGTGAATAGTAAGTGTTGGGATGATTACATTTACATTAAGACTATTTAATTCAATACAATAGCAATTGCATATGACTTGTTCTGTATAATTATTTTTCGTAACTTTGGTCCTTTGCATAATAGACTTTTACACTTTAAACAGTTTAAATACAGTTAATTATTTAAATCAGCAATACATTCATATGATTCAAAATATGAAAGTGCTGTAAGAAGATTACATGTACATATAGGCAATATATAGGCAAATCTTCCCCCTACCTTAAGCCACATGATGACATATGTCACATACTGTTTTGAACTTTGTTTTTTTGTCTGAGTTTGGAGTTTATTCTCAGTTCATTTACCCACTTCATCAGTCTTTTATACTCATACATAGTATTTTATCTTATGTTTGTTCCATAATTAAACTGGTCCATACTGTGGTTGAAATAATGTCATACATGTATGTCATATATATGTCACCTGAGTGTTACGCAGATACATGTGTCAGTCACTAGAGACCAGCTTACATTATTATGAAACAGACATAAGATGAAATACTATATGTATATGTGGACTGCAAGCATGCTCAGTCGTGTCCGACTCTTTGCAGCCCCATAGACTGTAGCCCGCCAGGCTCCTCTGTCCATGAAATTTTCCAGGCAAAAATATTGGAGTGGGTTGTCATTTCCTTCTCCACTATGTGGAATATATAATACATATACATGAATCTTTTGCTAGGTAAATGCTTTAGTGACTAGCCTTATACACTGCTCATTTAGCACATAGGTGGCTGTCTCTGTTGGATTATTTCCTAGGATTAAAATTGCTGAGTCAAAGAGAATGTTCTTTCTTATAGATCTCAGGAGATTGCTAGAGGTTGTACAGATTTATATCCCTATTAGCAACGTATTGATACATCTCTTTCCCTAGAGCTTTGCTAGTGTACTGTAACCAAAGTTTCTGATCTTTATCAGTCTGATAGGTGGAATCTATTCTACTGTAATTTTACTTTGTATGACTCTTATGGGGAGGTTGATCATCTTTTCAAATTTGTAAAACATTTGAATTTCCTTTTCTGTCACCTCTTTGCTGTCTTTGTCCATTTTCACATGAGATGATTTGGTGATCCTTTTTTTTTTTCTGCATTTTTAGGAGCTGTTTATGATTTGGTTATATAGTCTTTACTTAAGAATGATTATCACTCACTAAAACTGCTGTCATTTTACATTCTAGTATCAATCTTTTCCATATAACAAAAATGGGTTTAAAGTTGGCATGAAACTAGAAGGCGTGGACCCTGAACATCAGTCTGTGTATTGCGTCCTCACTGTGGCTGAGGTAAGCTTTGCCTCATCTTTATTTTTAAAATAAAATAGTGATTATAGGGCTTTAATAATGGGAAAAGATGCGATTTGTTGAAAACTTCCTTTATGCCAGGCACAGGACTTAGTGTTTTGTAAACATTGCCTCATTTAATCTTTGCAAGAACGCTTTTTCATCCTTGTTCTATAGATGAAGGAACTGAGGCTCAGAGAGGTTGAGTGAGGTATATAAGGTCACACAGCTTCCAAGTAGTAGAACCACGATTTGACCCTGGTCCATTTGACACTGTAGCCTTTGCCATACCATGTTCCTTAACATAAGAGACCAACAGATATTTGTATTATTTTTAATATTTCTTCAAGGTATCTCTGAAGTTTTTCAGGAAAAAATGTCCAAGTCAATTATGTGTATCTTAGTACAATATATTACTGAGAACTCTTTAGAACTTTTTTTTTCCTTTATACGCTTGACTCCTTGTCTTCTCTCTTGAGTCAGGGGAGGTGTCTTACAAAGCTTTCCTCAAAGAATCAGATGATCTTGTGTGTTAGTTTTACTTATAGTTCAGACATAGAACCCATCTGCTGTGCTAATGGGAAGAAGATTGTGAGGCTAAACTTCTGCGAGCCTAGTGCCAAGCGTGACCTGGCAGAGGCTCCATAAACCAACGTGACTTTAACTTAGAACTCCCTCAAGTGCCGCCCTAATTTAAGCAGATGTGTGGCCTCCGTGTTGGGCATGGGTTATATAGAGTGAATTCTCACCACGTTCCAGGGATCCTGTTTCATCTAAGTATGAACTGGGGAGGCTCTTCTTTCTCCCAGCTCTGCTACTGGTGGAAAGGAGACTGTTGACTTCTCCCTGTGTCTGCACCAGCCTTGGTCTGGCCAGATATCGCTGTGTGTGGAGCTTTGTAAAGGACAGAGAGCCAGCGCTGAGCCAGTGCACAATAGGGCACCCACGCTGGGCCCCTGCAGGAGCTGTGCACCCTGTGCCTGTACAGTACAGGTGATAAAGAGGGGGACTTGTCTACATGGAGAATTATTCTTCACCCAGATCCATGTGCTTCTAATGGAACTAGGGATGAGGCCGGAACCCCCTAGCCCAGCTCTTCCTAACGAAATAACGTTTGCCTTTAGATTTTGTTATTTGTCCACTTGTTTTTGTGGTTGTTAACAATGGGTGCTTTAACATAATCCATATCATACTTGAGATCCATGTTAATTTATTTTTGTACATGTGAACAAATATTCCCTTCTTTACCTATTACAGGTTTGTGGATACCGGATAAAGCTGCACTTTGATGGATACTCTGATTGTTATGACTTCTGGGTAAATGCCGATGCTCTGGATATCCACCCAGTTGGATGGTGTGAGAAAACTGGCCATAAACTCCATCCTCCGAAAGGTATTGTCACTTTTTAATTTCATATTTTATATTCTAAAAACACTTAATTTCTTATATTGTAATATAGATTTTTGAGAATTCAGACTTTGTGGTTATTCAGGTGGGCCCAAATTTAAGCTTATTGTTCATGATGAAGATATTTCTTAAAGTGAAAGAAGTTTAAAAAATAGAATCCTACTTAAGAGAATAAACTATGTCCATGTACTTATTTGCATGTCACAGAACATTTGTTTGATACTTTGACTATAGATTTTAGCTACAAATTTCTGTCTCATACCTACACACACACACACACACACACAAAACACATACATGCATACCTTCTTGAAATAACTGATTGCAAAATTATGTACATAGCTGTGTTTATTGACATTTCAGGAAATAGAAAACCTTGAGAAATTATGCATTGAACTTATCTTAATATTTAAGAGATTGGAAAGGAGACTATAACACTAAAAAGCAGTTTGGGTGAGGGTTGAACTAATAGTGATTACTCTTTTATTATTAAATTTTTATATTACAGTCTGCCAATGATTTTGCCTATTTCATGTTTACAAAACATCCAAGAATAACAGATTGAATCTTTTTCGGTTCATTCCTAGAGTATTTAATAATATCTTACTTCCTTTGTTTTCATGTTGCATTCAGTATTGTTTGCTTGATGTGAAAGAACCAGGTTACCAATTTGATATTTTTGGTCTGTCTCAGAACTATTGGGGCTTCCTTGGTGGCTTAGATGGTAAAGCATCTGCCTGCAGTCCCGGAGACCTGGGTTTGATCTCTGGGTCGGGAAGATCCCCTGGAGAAGGAAATGGCAACCCACTCCAGTACTCTTGCCTGGAAAATTCCATGAATGGCAGGCTACAGTCCATGAGATCGCAAAGAATTGGACACGACTGAGCAACCTCACTGGCTACTACATCAGGATTATTGAGGTTTTTCTTTGAGAGGGGAGGTGGGTTATTGGGTTTTAATGGACAAGCCATCTTTTGGTTTTAAGTGAAAAATTAATGGCAGAATGGTATTTTCAGATAACTGAAGGATTGAACAAAAACACCTAGAAAAGAGAAGGATGAAAAAGAAACTCTGTAAGCCTTTATATAAATTGGCCTCATATGTGGTGAATTGTTTTTCTTTTCACACCACCTTCTGGACTTTGATGGAAGTAGGAAAGAGAACCTGAGTAGGTAAAATTAAATGCCCAATTTCCTTTTTAAAGGAAGTGTTAGGTTTACCAGTGTTGAACATGAAATGGTGAAAACTAAGGAAAGGACATTTCCATTATTGTAGTTGGCCAACATGCTCACTTCATGAATCTTGAATTGTCATTCTTGTGGTGACAGGCCAGAAAGATTTCATCTCTTGTAGTACCATTTTTTCCAGCTTCCCACTGTTCCTGCAAGTTAGTCTCCCAAAATAGAACGAGTGAGGGAAAACTAGAACCCAACTACTGCAGCTCACTGCTAATGAATTCTACCTAAATACTGATAGAAACTGTCTGGTAATGAGAAGAAGCCCACCTGAGGACAATGTGTATTTGCTTCCTCATACCTTTTCCTTTCATCCATTGCTATTTATTTGGAATTGAAAAAATAATACAGTTTTTTGGAAATAAATACCCTGTATATAAAAATCCTTAGATACTAATTATGAGTTAAATACTATCCATTTAAAAAGTCACTTGATGGCTTGATTTTTGGCATGTTGGGCTTACAGATAAAAGAAAGAATGGAAAGCTAAGTATGAAACATTTTGTTATTTTACTGTCTGTTTATATGTGTGGACCCTAGGATATAAAGAAGAAGAATTTAATTGGCAGACCTATCTCAAGACATGCAAAGCTCAGGCTGCTCCCAAGTCATTATTTGAAAATCAGAATATAGTAAGTACCTCCAAGATACTTTTTCTTTCTCAGGAGGTGGCTTTTGAGTGTTTCCTTGGATAAATTATAAGTGATAACAAGAAACTATAATAAATGTTATTGCTTTGCTAAATAGGGTGCTCTTAAGCTTTAAAATTAACTAAAAATTATCATGAAGAAATATCTGTTTTTAACCATATCATGGCTGTCCTTTTTTAAAATTAAATAGTAAAAGGCAACATAGTATAAAACCTAGATATACTTTACAATTAAGGTACCTAAGCAAATTAAATCGACTGGGACATTTTATGGTTATGGTCTCTTGATTTTAGGAGTGCTGTGCTGTTCAGATAGGATTCCCATAGTGAGATGAATGTAACCCTATTTGAATTCGCATACTAGACTCTATCATTTAAATCTTCCCTCCAGATTCTGGCTCTGTTTTGCAGTGTTAACATAAGCAAAGTCCGGATGTATTTGTCTTTTCTACTTCTTAAGCTATGGGCATCTCTGAGGAGGCCTGATACATTACAGTGTTCTACCCTGATCAAGTTCTGATCTACTTGGAAAGAGTAGAGGACAGGCAGGTGGAAAGCCAGACTCTCACCTTTACAGTTGATGAGAGCTCAGTTGGAGTACATGCGTGGCCTGTATCTGCTGACAAATGAGTCTCTGGATTCTGAGCCCTGGAGTTAGAGATTTACTGGCCCTTCCAACCTCACCACTCTAGCCCGTGAGCTCTGGACCAGAGCAGACTACCGTCTTGCAGGACAGAGCTTGCTCCTAGAGGAGCAGAGTGGAAGCTCCATGCCCTGTAGGCCAGCTTAACGGTGTGACCACTTCTTCCTTCCAGATTCACCAGTTAGGCGATAAGTGAGTGAGAGTGTGGAGGGAGGCCATCATATTTCACTAGGGGTTCCCTCCAGATATCAGGAATCAGAAAAACCTTCTCGCTCACCCCGCATACTCTCCACTTGGGAAATGGTGTTATCGAGGTGTTTTGAGGGCATCAAGTCTAATGGCTGAAACATTCTCTAATCAAGTTGAACATAGGCCAGCGTGAGTTAGAGAACTGGAGGGGTGTGTGTGTGTGTGCACATGCGCACTCATTTAGGTAATTAATAGAGATAATGAGCCAGATTATTATTTTTAAATATCTTAATTGAGAAGATAGCTTAATTGCTGAGATGTACATGTTGCATAGTCGGGAGACATTCTCCTTCAAGATGGGGAAGGACAGTCAGGTGGAAACCTCAGCAACCTGCTTGCTGTCACAGCTCCGAGTTTCCTAATCCTTCTCTGGTTCTCTGATGATGAGTTCAGTCAGGTATTTGAGCCACTGACCATCATCTTAAATTCTGTGCATTGCTAGCACAAAACTGAATCTTGGGCCATGTGTTTGGTATCTAATTAATTTTTGTATTTCTAGATTTCTCTCCCTCAGAATACTCAAATATTTATGGTCTGATACAGAAGTCCAGGGCTTAAATATGTAGTCACAGTATCTGTGTAGCATTAGCACCTGATCCTTCGACTCAGACACGACTTCACTCTAACATAGTCAGATACACGCCTGCCCGCATTTTTGTAATGATAGCTGTATAATTATAGTAAAAAGAGATAACATCTATTTTGCTTCAAGTAATGAGAAGAGTGTCTGTATGCTTCAGTCTGGACAGAAAGATTTTTTCTGAAGGGCAGAAATGACTTGTAGTGTGTTGTGATTGATACTGCTGATAGCCAAGTACTTCTCTGAGATTAGGATATTTTTCTTCATGAAATATTGTGAGGAATGTTTACATCCACAGCATTTCAAGTACTGAGTCTGACTGAATTTTTATTGTTTTCGTTCCATGTCCCGGATGGCCAATAATCTGTGGATTTCCTTATATTACAAGCTATTTTGAAAAGCTCTGTGTATTAACAGCCAGCTCTTTGGGTGCTATTGTGAATAACATCTGTATTGTTGAATCAAAGTTGTAATAATTTCCAGCCTTTCAGGAAGATGGCCTACTTTTAGTAGAGTACCCTTTTGAAAGATTTTTCAGAAGTGGGAGTGAATTTGTACTGACTTACACACGTTTTTAACTTGATTATGTGCTTATTCTGTATGAAATAATTTTCATTGTTAAGTCTGTAATAAAGGAAGAGAGAAACTGAAAGTAAACTGTACAGTTCATAAAACTTGCCTAACTAGCATAGTCATCTACAGTAACAAGACGCATGTTAAGATTAAGTAAACTTTTCAAGGTTGTGGGTGTGTTAGCTTTAAAGGTCCAGATGATTAATTGGGTGTAGCAACGGGGCATTTTTCTTATTGCTGCTTCTTAGAAAGCAACTCTGCTGCAGAACTGGTCCATGATTTTTAAATTATGTGAATACAGCTGATGGATGCCAGGCTTTCAAGCAGGGGTGCAGAGAGGGTACAGGTCCTTGTTGTTAAGTGTGTGCTTATCTCTAATTAAATCTGTATATTTCATAGACAGTGATCCCATCAGGGTTTCGAGTTGGAATGAAGCTGGAAGCTGTAGACAAAAAGAACCCTGCATTCATCTGTGTTGCTACGGTAACAGATATGGTGGACAATCGTTTCCTCGTACATTTTGACAACTGGGATGAGAGCTATGACTATTGGTGAGACGTTTTTCATTGCTCTGTGCATTTTCTAATTGGTGTTTATTGAAGTACTTACTTAAAACCAGTAATAATGACAAGCCGAGAACACAAATAACAGTATTTTGTCCTGCTCTTTCTCATTTCAGATTTTTAACTTCTTACCTGTTCCATATGGCACATGTTTCTAAATAACATCCTTTAGTTCCACTTTGTGATTTGTATTTTAGTTGACTACCTCCTATGGAAGCACAGTTCATGCCACACTCCCAAGGGACACTCACACGTGAGTGCACACACAGATTCACACTTCCCCCCTCATCTGAGGTGTCTTCTCTCATTTCTTAGGAAAATATTTTAATCTTCCTTCCATATTTTCATGCCCAGTAGCTAATTTTACTATTTATAATAACAATACAAATTATTAATTGAGGAATATTGTTTTTAACCCTGAAGGGTTTTGGCTATATTACACAAAGTGGTAGGAGCACCATAATTATAAAATTATATAATCATGAAAGGATTATAGTAAAGCCATAACATTTTGATTAGGCAGTTGAAATAATGATTTTTTATACCTAATTCATGTTCACTAATGAAACTGTAGTTTGCTGGTGAAAGGCATTTCTGCACAGTTTGGTTCCTTCTGGACAATACTTGCATTGAGAAGTAACAGTTATCTTTATAAAATATGGCTAATGTTGCAGTAGCAAATGGATGTTAATTTATATAAATGCAGCTCAGTTTTAGGAAAACTTGTTTCCTGACCTTTTTAGTGTGTGTATAGTTAAATATTCAGTAGAGCCATTAATAATTTCCATTACTTCTCAGATTGTATTCTTACACAGTCATCAGTTTTACTTGTTTTAAAAAGGGAGAGACACTGAAAGTCATTTGCTGTTTAGACTTTTAAAAAATGAATTATAAAAATCTGAATTGTATTTTATGTATGGTTTTCACAGAATTTTTTAAAGTAGTTCTGTGATCACATCACATAGAATCCAGTACTTTTGAATATTATAGTAAGTTTTACCCAGCTTTTTTCTGCAAAGCATAGTTTTCCTCATAGGATATCTTTTTATTCAGTTTGCAATCAAATTTGTTACTGAAATACAAACCATTTCAGATGTATACAGAAGTTAGAGCAGTGGAGTGACCTCTTGCAGGCATTACCTACTACCAGCAGTTATCAACATATACCAGTCTTGTTTCCGGTGTTTTCCTGCTCTAAAATCCCAGTTCCAGGACTGTTTTGAAGCAGATTCCAGATTCCATAGCCTTTCATGTCTGAATATGTCTCTTCTAAAGATAGAACTTCTTTTTCTGTTTTCAAATATATAAAGTTATAAATAGCGTCATGTCACTAACATACTAAAACATTATCCCCCAACTGTCTTGGTTTATTAGCTTTTGGTGCAAATAGGGCGCACATTCTATGATTGGTTTGCTGTTTCCCTTGACCTCTTTTAATTTACAGTTCCCTACCCCTTCACCGCTTTCTCCCCCTGTAACTTTTATTTAAGAAACCAGGCTGTTTGTCCTGTTCACCCTCCCCCAGCCTGGGTTTGCTGATTGAATCCTCATTGTGTTGCCTACTGTGTTCTTCTCTTTCTCATATTTTCCGCACACTGGTGGTTATTGTTTCATTTAAAATTATCTATACCTGTCTTGAATGAGTGAGTAGGTGAGAAAACTATGAATTTAGAAATGTTGGAATCTGGCCTGGGTGGAACATATTTCTCTTCCTCCTGTGTTTGATGTGCTGTGTTAATGGCAGTACCGACATGACAATTGGGATCCAGTCTTTTTATTAATAAATGATACTTTATTAGAATCTGTTGATTTTTGCTGTTAAAGTTCTGCTTGCTTCAGGGACAATTTTTTAAAAACAGCCTTTGCCTGATTTAAACACAGTGGGTGAATGTTTCAGTTATTTTTGTGGTCCTATAAGTATTATAGGGTTTTAAAAGTGTAGGTTCCTTATTTGACATAATATGTATTTCCTTTAAAAGCATTCTTTCTTCTGGGAAAGAAAAAGAAGTAATGAGAAAGTCTAGCAGAATGTATCACATTTTTCTTTGATGCCAAATGCCTAGGGAATAGGAAGCATCCTGGTTTCTTATTAGAAAGAGCAGGGGGGAAAATTGATCTCTTTCAGCAATGATTTTGCACTTCTATGAGCACAACCAAATTATTTTTAGAATGGAATGTACTTTGAGGATAGACTTATACTTCTAACTGTTGAAGTTCTATTTTGTTAATTGTCAGAAAAAGAATAAGAGTGTGTTCTCTTCCTCAATATGCAGTTAAGGCATATTGAAAATTACTTAAGTACACTGGAATTTCTCCAACCTTATTAAATATTATGTTCTTTGATCTTTGAATTTTGGAATGGTTTTTATCTGCATAAATTAGTTACTTAGGTATGTAATTGAGGTTACAAATTGGATTGCTTTCCCAACTTAAAATAGTTTGAAATGAGATTTTTTTTCCTTTGAATCGGGCAGTGATCTTATCTCTTTTTACCTTAGTGGGAGTTTGAAAGTGTGCTTGAATGCACATGTGCATGCACATGCACACACACACACACACATTTGTGGTACTGCATGTTTAATTGCAGTAAAACATTTCTTCCTTTCAAAGAGAAATGCTATGTGGGATTCAAATTTATGTAGGGTTGTAGTAGTTTTTAATGAGAGCAAATAGTATACACATATTAGAATAAAAAGTGGTTTACCTCTGGGTTTTCTCTACGCTTTTGTGACTAGTAGTTGGGGTCTTTTACATGTACACATTAAGAGTAATAGTAATTTTATGTGTCTCCCAAAATAATGTTGAAAAGTTTGCATCGTATTGTCAGTTTCTCAGAGCAGTGTGTGTGTCATCAACCATTGACTGGGACCTAGGGACCTCTGCACTTCAGTCTGGAGAGGCTCAGCGTCTGGGAACAGAGAGCAACACAACACTTCTGTCTTAGCTGCAGAGTCCATGGTGGTTAGTGCTGAATTACTAGAACCAACTGCGTGCTGTCTGTGGTGGCCCGTGCAAGGAAGGACTGACCGACTCACTGGAGGTTTCTTAGAAAGATCTTCCTGGGGAACGTGGAATTTGAACTGGCTCATAAAGAATGTTAGGAGTTAGTACTTAGAAGTTGGGATGAAATATTCCTGGCCAAGGAAAGCACTTTCTATGTTTAAGTCCATGGGGCAAACAGGGATATGTTTGGGGTGTGGCAGCCTTGGTATTCAGTAAGTGACTTAACCCTTCTAGGCTTTAGGTGCCCCCTTGGCAAAAAGGGTTAATAGTCCCTATCTCACAAGATGTTGTGAGGATTAAAGTAAGAATTTCAGAAACCAGTTTGCAAAATGTAAAGAGATGGCTGTTATGTGAAGAACTGAGTCTTTGGAAAAGACTTTGATGCTGGGAAGGATTGAAGGCAGGAGGAGAAGGGGACGACAGAGGATGAGATGGTTGGATGGCATCACCGACTTGACAGGCATGAGTTTGAGCAAACTCCAGGAGCTGCTGATGGACAGGGAAGCCTGGGGTGCTGCAGTCCATGGGGTTGCAAAAAGAGTCGGACATGACTGAGCGACTGAACTGAACTGACTGAAAGAGATGTCTGTAAGGCACGTCGGGCAGAGAAGTTTAGCCGTGAAGGTGAAAGTGGATTATTGTCTCAGAGGGAGTAAGCCCCTCAGGTGTTGAACTTGGTTTTAGGCTGAAGGAAAGAAGCTGCTGTTGAGGGAGAATGGAGACATCTGAGACTAGATAACTGAGGATCCCGGTCCCATAGGAGAAGAGCTAGCCTTTGGGAGAAACGAGCTTTCTTCTCTCTCAATGTGGAGAAAACAAAGACATGAAAGGAACGTTGATGTTAGGGTGATGAGATGGCACCTCCTTTGTCTCTTCCTGGTAGTCACCTTGTTAGTGAAAATCAGGTTTTATGCTTGAAGCAAATTATGAATATTGAAAACAGCCTCTGTAGGGAATGGGCTTGGAAATGAATTAAGGATGAAAAGGAGAATGAGATGACTCGGTGGGATGAGGTATGGGGCTTAGTAAAAAAGAATGATGGAAGCCCTGAAGAGTTAGCACAGAGTGGAAGCTGGGAAAGTAGGCACCAACAAAGAAATTGGCAGTCATCATGCTCTGGATTTAGGGAGTGGTAGAGACCAAGTGTGCTGTATTTCTTCCAAGAATCTAAACCATTATTGCTTGAAATGAAGACTTTGATGTGTTCCTTAAGTGAGCATCTTGAAATGTTCTTGTCTGACTCTCTGCCGAGATCTGGGGAGCCCAGTGTGTGCGCATTAGTTTTGTTTAGCTTTTGGCTCTGACCGATGAAACCAGGGCCCCTTTTCTTTCAACCTGAAATCACTTAACCTCTCAGTGTTTCCATAAAATGAGGGTTTTAATGTTTGCTCACTTTATATGACAATTGTGGGTTCTTCATGAATTCTTATTTCTTTTTTTTTTTCCAAGTAAAATGACACATTTATTGTAGTATTTATGTACTTATTGAACATTTAGGTTGTGTAAAACTGTATTATTATTTTGAATGACATTGTATCTTTTACAGAATAGCATTTTTATTTCACAAATAAAAATAGTTTGTTGTTTTTCAGTCGCTAAGTCATGTCTGGCCTCTTTGCAACCCCATGGACTGCAGCATGCCAGGCTCATCAGACCTCCACTGTTTCTTGATTTGCTCAGATTCACGTCCATTGAGTTGCTAATGCTATCTAACCATCTCATCCTCTGCCGCCCCCTTCTCCTTTTGCCTTCAGTCTTTCCCAGCATCAGGGTCTTTTCCAGTGAGTTGGCTCTTCACATCAGGTCTGATTTGGGTCTTAGCATCCTTCATAAATAATTTGTACTTCCTTGTGAAATGGACTTAAAAATTGTTTTGAAATGGACTTTCTTAACAATACACATAAAAACCCCGAAGAAAGAAAGGAAAGGCACAGGGAGCAACAGTTTGCCAAACATTTCACCGTTATTTGTTCTTCATTATATTTCTTTTTGGTTACATTTCTGCTTTTGAACACTAGATGGGACTAAGAGATGACTTGTGTTTCAATAGTAACAAATAATTTCACAGCCTTCCCACTTCTGAAGGAAGTATTGTTTGTTTATAGAGGGGCTGTAAGTCAACTAGATAAAAATGAGACTATTCTTATTTTCATAATTGAGACAGCGTCTTCGTTTATTTTAAATGGTGACTTTGATCGATATTTAAATAATATTAAAACCTTATATGAGATTTTGGCTGTACAGGAACAAGTGGCCAAAATATGCTACAGTGTTTTCTTGTAATGTATAGAGAATTCCAATAAACAGAATTGTGTCTAATGCTTTTACTTTAATCATCATGAATCTGACATAATTAGAAGTACTTGATAGTTCTCTTAAATTGAAAAAAATTAAAGAAGTGTTACATACTTATTTTTTCATTTTTAAGGAGCCATTAAGAGTTTTCCCTAGAATAATATAAAAATTTCCCTAAAATAAAGGCTGCATCATTACTAATAATCCATAGCCAAATGATTGTCGAGGAAAGAATAGTATAACTGGAAAATCAAGATCTATAGTTTTGCTTATTATACAGTTTAAAACAATGCATCTAAAGGGATCGGGCATTAAAGTCTACTGAGATTTCCATTTCCATATATGCCTCACCCAGCTTCTCCTAAATATTTCCCAGCTTAAAAAAAAAAAAAGGTTTCTTTTTTCTATCTAAAGTCTCATTTCTCTGCTTCCTTTTAAAACAGAACGCCTTAAATGTGTTTTCTGAGCTAGCTATGCTCATTTCCTAACATTTTCTCCTAAACCCACTCTATTCAGGCTTTTGCCCTTTCCCATACCCAGCTCCACCACAGCAGCTCTTGTCAAGTATACCAGTGACCTTTACACTGGTAAATCCAGTGATCAGTTCTTGCTTCTCTTCTTTGACCGAGCAGCAGCATTTGACCCAATTGATTTCTTCTTTCTCTCTCTACCAGTCATTGTTTCTTGGACTTCCTCACCTTTTCTCTTTTCTGTCCTCTGTACTCATTTTCTGGATGGTCACATCTCTGCTCATGGCTTTAAACACCATCCTATTTGCCGATGACTCCTGAATGTGTTTTTAGGCTTGATCTTGCCCTTCAATTCCGAATTTTTGTGCTTATGATCTACTTCTTTACCTGCTTGTTAAACATGTCAATATCAGATCTCTTCATTCGCTGTTTGGAATGTCAGGCTGTGCTTGCATTCTTTCTATCTCAAAAAACGGTCACATCCATCCTCTCGTGGCCACGCCCAAAGCCTTGGAATGTTCTGGACTTCCCTTCACTCCCACTCTGCGTCAAATCTATCAGCTTGTGCAGTGGATTCACCCTTTAGAACACTGACCTAAATATACAATCACTTCCTATTATCTTCACCACCAGCACTCTGGTTCAGATTATCCTCACCAACTCCGGCAAAACCCTTCCAGCAGCCTTTTGTCTCCTTCCCAAACGTGGTTTATTATCTGCAAAGCAGTCAGAATGATTACTTTAAAACATAAATCAGATTATGCCACTCTTCTGCCTAAAACCTTTCACAAAATATTCCAGTAAACATCATTTTACTCTTAAGATTCCAAGACCTTACCATGGCCTAACAGCCCCTTTTTATATTTCCTGTTCTCTTCCTCTCTCAGTCCATTCCTAACACAGTTCTGTTTGATATCTCCTCTTAACATGGCATCTGTACTTGCTGTCCCCTCAGCATGGAGGGCTTTCCTTTATATATTTGAGTGGCTTAGTCCTCTCTCTACTCTTTTCAGATGTCATCTTATGTAAGAAGGCATCTTGACTATGTGTTTTGAAGGAGTATCTTACCACTGTTACACTCTACTTTTTCATTCCAATTCTTTGTATAGCATTTTGCTCCAGAATATACATTTTTTTGTTAATTAATTTCCTCTTTTCCCACTATACTGTAAGCTCCAAAAGGCTGAAAGTTGGTATATATTTTATTTGCTACTGTATCCTCAGTGCCTATCCCAGTGTCTGGCACGTGATAGACACTCAGCCTTTCAATGAATGGGTGAGTGAATGAATGAATGAAGCATGTTGCATGTTGAGATGAGGAATGTATGGACCAGGTTTGATGCAGAGCAAGGAATCAGATGTGCATACTGGTAAGGAGGCCTTGGCAAAGCATATACTTGACTGAAGTAAAGATGACAAAGAGAAGAGGGGAGGAAAAGAAACACCCCATCTTAATACCTGGTCTCTGCCATTCTAATGGGCAATAGAGAGAGCGTGTTTGCTTTTTTAGGGTGATTGGGCTTCCTGCTTTTGTATATTTGTCCTTAGAAATACTGAAATAATTTTAGTTTGCCTGCATATAGGCTTTTTATATACATGTTTATTTTTCCAAATGATTTTCCTAAATGGAAATTCCAAATTTTAATGAAATTAAATTTGCTATTTTTGTAGTTGTGGAATATAACACCACTTGTATGGAAACACAAACTATTTGCCTGGTGTCAGTTTTGTATGTTATATGTCTGATAGAAATCTCCTTGGTACTAATATGCTGGAAGAGTGAAAAATTCTTTGGTTTAGCCACTTTTTCCCAAATAAGATAGATTGTGAAAAGGTAGAACTCGGTGTAAAATGTTCTCAATCACTAACTTTTTTTTTTTTTACTTTTACTGGTATTTGAGAATTTTTCCTAATTACCATTTTTAAATTTATATAACTCACAGGTGTGAAGCCTCTAGTCCACACATCCATCCAGTCGGTTGGTGTAAAGAACATCGCAGAACCCTCATTACTCCCCCAGGTTTGTGTTGATTATGTGTCTGCTGTTTGTTATTTATGTCAATTTGAGTTTATTTTCATGTGCTAAAGAACAGATTCTGTGACTTCATCGTAAGACAATGAACTTTTGAGCATGTCACTAACGTGCCGTGGCTACTGCTGGTATGAGATGAGAGTGGTCAGCTCACACAGAGCATCACTGGGGTGTCTGCGGCTTCTTATGGATACCCCCGTGAGTAATGAAAACTGTCGTTGTCATAGGGAAAGAATGCCTCCTTGGTTTGTTAGGAGCTGTTGTGTGGGTGTTGCCCACAGCCTGTAAGCAACAAAGACTCAGCTTGGCGCTTCAAATATTTGCCTCATTCTGTTCTGCCAGCTAGTGTCATTGTTAGCCTTGTCCCCAGTTCCTTGATACTGCTTCTCAATTAGCGCCTGATCATTTACTCACTCGGGACCAGCTGTTCCTGTGATGGGCAATGCAAGTCCCTTCTGCCTCCTGCATTTTTATCCATGTCCAGGGATGAAAGCTCCTGCCCTTTACTGATTTACAGAGCGGTTTTGAAGCTGAAAGCCTATTGGCATAAACCATGTCGTGTCAAAGTAAGATATTAAATGGTTCGGTAGCTCAAACGTGCCGCTGCCTGGGAGAACCCACTCAGCCCTCCTAGGTTCTGGGTTTACACAGTATTAGGAGCCAGTGAATAGTGACCGCCACTGTCACCGTCTGAATCATACGACACAGATTCTTTGGGACTTCGCAATTTGATACTGATCTTTCCGTTTTTTCCCTTACCTTCCTTTTGGTCATCATTGGCAACCCACTCCAGTATTCTTGCCTGGAGAATTCCTTGGACAGAGGAGCCTGGTGGGCCACGGTCCATGGGGTCGCACAGAGTTGGACGAGACTGAAGCGACTTAGCATGCTTGCAGGGATCTGTTAACTCAACAGGACCAGTGAACAGCAGGTTCCTGGCTATGTCTTCACACCGTGGGGAGGGGTGGGTGAGGTATCATTACTGACTTCTGATGTGAGGCAGATTACCAAGTCTCCTGCCTCTCTTCATGGACTTTTATAATTCAGTACCAGAGAAAGTATATAGCTTTTTGGCAAAATTTAAAAATACAAAGTTGCATGTGAAAAAGTACCAGCACACAGTAGTGTGAATATAATTGATGCCGCTAACTGTAACACATGAAGATGGTTAAACTCGTAAATTTTATGTGATACATATTTTATCACACCAATTTAAAAAGTTAAAAAAACAGAAGTAAAAACATGCCAAATAAAAAAACTGGTGTGCAAGGCCTGTGCTGATGTTACTTTGCTCTTTGGATCCATGGCAAACAAGAGGCCCTTTCTCTGGACCCTTTTCTCTAAGGGCAGATTCCTGGCTTGTGTCTCACATCTTCTCTGTGAAAAGAAAGGATGTTAATCACCTGTCTCCCTAGGCAGTTGCTCTTCTGCTTCGTAGACCAGTCTCATGAGCAGCCCTGCCAGTTACTCCATATTCATGTTCTTTTTTAACCTTTGTACACCTACTGTTCTTTTTCCAAAATTAAAGTCATGGTGATATCATGACAGTGTATGGCAAAAACAATTAAAAAAATAAAAATAAATAAAAAAGTAAAAAATAAATGATTTTCATTTTTGAATTACCAAATTATCTATTTAGATGTGCTTATTTTTAAGGGTTTAGAGTGAAATTAGAGATAACCACCGTTCTCTCTCTTAATGGTTTAATAGGTGGTTATTATATCTTTGCAGAGAACCCTTTTTTGCCTCTGTATTCACATACATGCAGGGCTTCCCAGGTGGCGCAGTGGTAAAGAACCCACCTGCCAGTGCAGGAGATGCAAGAGACGCAGGTTCGATCCCTGGGTCAGAAAGATCCCCTGGAGGAGGAAATGGCAGTCCACTCCAGTATTCTTGCCTGGGACAAAGGAGCCTGGTGGGTTAGAGTCCCATGGGGTTGCAAAGAGTTGCACGTGACTGAGGGACTGAGTGCACACATATATGCATGCACGCACTGTCAGCTTCAGTGTTATTTAAATTCGGCAAGGTATATACCTTATAAATGCACTGTAAAATGGTGACTACTTGGAAATGTTTGCATACTTACTTTTTCAAACTTTTATTTTGAAACATTTTCAAATGTACAGAAAAGTTGGAAGAACAGTAAATAGCTCATTTATATAACCTTGAACCAGAGACCCACCCAAGTTTATCAGTTGTATCAAGGATGTCATTTATAGCAAAACGGTGGCACATTACTCAGTTTTCATATTTATCTGGTCTCCTTCAATATGCTGTCCTTGACTTTTATAGCTTGCATATGTTTAAGAATTATAAATTGGTCATTTTGTAGAATATTACTTAATTTGAACATGATGGGTACTTTCTGGTAATTAGACCCACAGTGTGCATTTTTGGCAGGAATATCACAAACAGTGCTGTGTTCTCATTGGATCCTCTCCTGGCCACTTGATGTTCATTTATCTCATTATTGGTTGATTTTTACCAGTGATTGATCAAGATGGTAGTTACGGGCTTATTCATGGGTGTAGGGGTTTCATTGTCTGTAATTATTAAATATTTTAAGAAGACACTTCGTATAAATATCCTGGACTTCAGTCCCATGTCACTTACTAGTCTTAGCATCTGTTGATATTTCTAGTGTAAATTAACATTCTGATAGTTGCTAAACGATAACTTTTCTTATTCAGTCATTCGTTGTACTTGACATTTTTCCGCAAGAATAGCTTTTTCATCTTCCTATTTATGCATTCAATTAATTTATTTGTATCAACATGAACTCATATGTTACTATTATCAGTGGCTTATATTCCATTACTTACGTTATTTATTTTCATGTTCAGATTTTCTCACATTTGACCAGTGGGAGACCCTTTAAGCTGGTTTCCATGCCCTTTTGACATGTTTTTATTATTTTTTGGAGAAATTTCCTATTTTCTGGCACAGCTGGGCTTATCTTTTGCCTTCCTTGACCCAACGTTGACGTCACCCATTTCTCCCAGACTCTGGTTTATTTTTGTAGAGAACGATTTGTAGACACTAAGATCTGGGCACTAGATGAGCTCACTGCTACTGAACTAATGCTGCTGCTGACCTTTCAGGGGACATATGATTAAGTAAATACAAAAATTTGTTTATTTCTATATCCATTTGTAGATATTGAAAACCACGAATGTATACCATTAGCTCCAGTTCATACCTAACAGCACCAGATTCATTCTAGTTTTTCACTTTTCATGTTTACAGTCAGTGAGAAATCTGGCTTCTATTTTCTCCAGTTCCATTTACTTACTTTTTCAGTAAGGACGGACTACATAAAGTAGCCATAAGGAGAACTACATAAAGTAGCCAGTTTCCTCTCCTACTGGGCCAACACTAATTCCTACTCATGTCTACCTAAAGGCCTTTGGACTCCAGAGGAAACAGAAGGAGACTGAGAAGGAAGAAGGATACTTGTTTTTATATATTCTATTAATACTGTTCCATGATTTATTTTGTTTGGCCTAATGATGTGATTGTCTGGAATATTTCACATATTGGTGTATATATTAGCCTGCCTCATTTTTTTTATAAATGCTTTCTGTTTTACATTTATGATATTTATGTGTGTATATATATATTTGCACATTTCTATATTGATGGTCATTTAACTGATTTTTACATTTTCATATTCACAAAAGGTGCATTTTCTTTGTACACACATATGAGATTCTTCCTAGATTAATAGAAGTAAAATTTCTAGATTAAAGGGTATTTATATTTATGTGTTTGTGGATATCTTGTGTTGTTAAACTATCCTCACTTGAGAATGCAAATTATATATATTCTTATTTAAAAGTTAATAGAGAAGTCATGAGCTAGATGAAAACAACTTCATTATTACGTGTGTTTCCAAGTGTGTAAGTGTAAAGTTGTTTTGTGTAATATGGTCATGCTTTTCTTCATTACAATGATAACGATATCTCAGAATTTTATAGGCCTGCTTATGGTTGTCACTATCATTTTCGTTAAACCTGATAGGATTTACTGTTTTCATTCTTAGGTTATCCAAATGTGAAACATTTTTCTTGGGATAAATACTTAGAAGAAACCAATTCTTTACCTGCTCCTGCAAGAGCTTTCAAAGTGGTAAGATATTACATTTTACAATATTTGATTCATTTATGTTGGTAATAGTGCCGAGTCATTGAAATTTAAGAACATGAAAAGTATTGGTAAACAGGAACAAGAGAGAAGCAGAAGGCCGAAGAAGATGTTTTTGAATTTTTACAGTTTTGAAAGGGAAAATGGTTACTGGGGGAGGGGGGATTATTAGTGCCAACTAAAGAATACTTCCATTTTGGACTTTAAAGTCTCCTTGGAAAATAATTATGTTTGAATTGGTTTGCAGTGAGTTGATTGTACAGCAGACTTCTGTTTTTCCAGCTAGATATTCTGAAAGACCAAGCAGCGCAAGATATCTGTTGTTTTATGATGAAAATTTTATTTCCTCATTCCTTTGGGTTTGCTTATGGCAAGCTGAGATGTTGTGTTTTGTTTTGTTTTATGTTATTGCTATAAAAAAGCATGTTTGATTACTGCAATACAGGGTCATCTGTTTTGATTATAGTGTCTTTCTAACCCAGGTAATTGTTTCTTGCATATTAAGATTTGAAGTTAACCTAATTTGTGTGCAAGAGAAAAATACAAAATAGAAATGTATTTAAAATTTTTTAAAATCTCAAACAGCTTGCTTTATAATTTGTATTTTAAAATAAAAGATATATTAAATACTTGATTTTTTTAAAAAAATGACAGTATTGTAAGCATTTTTAATAGACCTTTTGTGCATAAATTTATAGGATTTTTAATGATTAAATTAATTAGTAGGTATGGATCCAAATACATCAGAAAAGAACATCAAAGATTTTGAGAGAAAAATTGTTACATGAAGAAAAGGCATAAATTCGGGATTATACCTGAGTAGTGTTTAGAGTCACGAAATTTTATGGATTTTTATCTGACCCTCTAACTTAGCCTCATACAGAGGAAGAGCTGCTTTGCATTTTTGCTTTGAACTAGATAAAATCAAGTCAAACTCAGTCTGCATATCTAATATCACAGGGATATCAGAGAGAAAATCAGAATTCCTCCAGCTTGGCCTTTAGGTGCCTTGCATTAATTGTTCTGCATCCTTTGCTTGATTTTCACAGCAACACTTTTATTACACCTGTTAGCCATCACCTTTCCTTCTGCCCGTAAATTTTTCAGAGGCCTGTGGGTCTCTGCTGAGTTTTCAGATGTAGGTAGCCCCATTCCTGTTCTTAGAGCAGTTCCACCTTGTGTGTCTTAATTCCCAGTTTTCTTCTTAGAAAGACTTCTGTTACTTTTTGGTGTCATGCTAATTTCTGTGTCTCCTCTGTACAACTTGAGCGTTCTTCCCTCTTTTTTAAAAATAATTTTCATGTTTGTTGACTTTTGCCAAGACAGCTCCAAGTAATGAGAAAAAATTCTTGTCTTCCCTACGACTAATCAAAAAAAAACCACAGTATTTTGAATTTCAGTTTAAGATCTTTGGCTTCCTGTTTGCTCCTGTGGCTAGTTGCTCAGGCTCTTTTTGTCGCCTGCAGGCTTGGCTGTGTGATTTGGGATTTTTTTTTTTTTTTTTTGGGTAAGGAGAATGAAGTCCAAAGCCATTCTAGGAACTTGGGTTTGAGAGGCTGGTTCTCTTATACTAAAAAGTTCAACTTTTTTGTTTTTTTAATTCTATCTTCGTGACATAGAGCTCACCTTCCCTTCCTCTGCATCTCACTATATAAAATTTTCTATTATGGCAGAAGCCGCCACATGGATTCCAGAAAAAAATGAAGCTTGAGGTCATAGACAAAAGAAATCCCATGTTTATTAGAGTAGCGACAGTTGCAGACACAGATGATCACCGAATAAAAGTAAGTATTCTCTGTTGTGGTTTTTCTTTTCTTTTCTTTTTTAATAAGATGTCGTGGATGAAAACTTCAGCAGACTTTTAATTTGTGATATCCTAAAATTACATTAGTAAAACCATAGGAATATGCAAATTAAGTGACTATGTATCCTTGTAAGTATTTTTCTACTTTTCTTACTTTAATCTACATAAGTTTTCTCCTTATGACTGACCTCTAATATTTTATGTATGTGTTTGGAAGAAAAAGTAGATACAGTGTATAGGGTAATCTTCTCTTCAGAAGGCAATATAATACTTCATTTTCCAATAATGTATTCTTTTTTTAAAAAAAATTAAGTTCGGTGTTTTTTTATGGGATGTTGGCTTTTGAGATGTCCAAGGCCATTGGGTTCCTTCTCTCTGACAATTTCTCTTTGGAAACTCTAAGAATTATCTTTGTCCCTAATATTTTATTGTTTTGTGATCACATACTTCCCTGTGAGGGTTTCTTTTTTTTCATTATCTTGCATAAATCTCCATATTCAGACTTGGAGCCAGTCCTGTCATTTTTCAGACCTCCTGACATACTTGCTGCCTCCAAACTGAGTCCTTCTGGATTCTAACAGTGAGCTCGTTCACCCGGCACTCCTCTCCCTCTCTCGGCGTCTGGGTTGCAACCCACCCACTCTCTTCCAGTGGGTCAGCTTGCCCTCACCCACTGGTGCCCTCCACACTCATCATTGCCACGTCTGTCAGCTACTTTCCTTCTCTGTTTGTCCTTCTGGATTTATACATTGTCAAACATAACTTTCATTTCAGAAGAGAGTGAAAATAAGCACCTGGATCTAAAATGTGATTTATTGAATTGCCTTTCGCCTGAACAGAAAATCCAACCAAATCAGTTTCTTTTTTAAAAAAGGAAAGAGTGTGCCTTCGAAAACTATTATCTGTCTTAATCTTGAAATTGTCAATAATGAATATTAAGTTTTTATAAAGGGTCCAAATTATACTTCTAGGTAAAAAAATATATCTAATTTCCTAAACTTCGATTTAAAAATATATTAAATTATCTGTACTATGCTTTGATATCTAGTAGTCTATTTTCTTTAGAATTTTCATTCAGCCTCATTGCTGAGTTGCTTTTGTCAATTGTCTTTATAGTGGAACATTTCTATTATAAATATTTTTAGATGTCTCTTAGGCTTCCCTTATGGCTCAGCTGGTAAAGAATCTGCCTGCAATACGGGAGACCTGGGTTCAATCCCTGGGTTGGGAACATCCCCTGGAGAAGGGAAAGGCTACCCACTCCAGTATTCTGGCCTGGAGAATCCCATGGACTGTGTAGTCCCTGGGGTCGCAGAGCTGGACACAACTGAGTGACTTTCACTTTCACTTGTGTTTTGTACAGTGCTTAAATATTTTGTGTTGTATGTTTATGTATCTTTCTCTCTTACTCTTTGTTAGGTAATTTTATTTCATTTTAAAATAGAACCCAGCAAGAGAACAACTATCACTTAGCATTACGAGAAAGTCTTAATTTTTTTGGTCATGAAAACCTCTTAATGTGCCAGTGTCTCAAATAGTAAAGATGAAATGAAACTGTATAAACTATAATAAATTTATTTCATCTGGGCTTTCATAGTAAGAGTATTAATTAGGTTTAATTTTTTTTATTTATTATGTTTGCATAATTTCTGATAGCAATCTTTAATTGAAGTATTGGTGGCTAAGATGATAAAGAATCTGCCTGCAATGCAGAAGACCCAGGTTCGATCCCTGGATTGGGAAGATCCCATGGAGAAGGGACTGGCAACCCACTCCAGTATTCTTGCCTGGAGAATTCCATGGACAGAGGAGCCTGGCGGGCTGCAGTCCATGGGGTCCCAAGAGTTGGACACGACTGAGCGACTAATGCACATGTATTTCTGATAGCAATTTTTAATTAAAGTATACTTATAATATTTTATTAGTTTCAAATATACAATGTGATTCAGTATCTTTGCAGGTTATACTCTATTAAAAGTTATTACAAGATAATGACTGTAATTCCCTCTGCTGTACAGTATATCCTTATTATTGATCTGTTTTATGCACAGTCATTTGTATCTATTAATCTCGTACTGCTAATTGTTCTTTCTCCCCTCTCTCTCCCCTCTGATAACCACTAGTTTGCTTTCTCAGAGAAGGCAATAACACTCTACTCCAGTACTCTTGCCTGGAAAATCCCATGGATGGAGGAGCCTGGTAGGCTGCAGTCCATGGGGTCGCTAAGAGTCAGACACCACTGAGCGACTTCACTTTCCCTTTTCACTTTCATGCATTGGAGAAGGAAATGGCAACCCACCCCAGTGTTCTTGCCTGGAGAATCTAGGGATGGGGGAGCCTGGTGGGCTGCTGTCTGTGGGGTCACACAGAGTCGGACACAACTGAAGCGACTTAGCAGCAGCAGCAGCTTGCTTTCTATATCTGTGAAATTTTTCTGTTCTGCATATACATTTACTTGTATGATTTTTTAGATTCCACATATAAGTGATTAAATAGCAGTTTTTAAGTGCTTTTGCTCCTTATCAGAGAATTTCTGTTCATGATATTTAAATTAAATTTTAACTCTGAAATTTGACCGTAAACTGCTAAAATTCTCCCAGTTGCCAGCCAGCCTAGTTTGTAGAAGAGATTCAACTTATTTACAGTAACTAATGTTTTGTCTTCTTTTTGTTGCATATTGTCATATATTGTCAATATATCTGTCATCTTTGATAAAGGACTTTTCATTGCCAAACTGAGATATCAGTTTTAGCCAGCCTAGTTTGTAGAAGAGATTCAGCTTATTTATAGTAACTAAAGTATTGTCTTCTTTTTGTCGCATATTGTCATAATTTGTCAGTATATCTGTCATCTTTGATAAAGGACTTTATATTTCCAAACTGAGATATCAGTTTTAATGAAAACTAGGAAGGGGTTTATGGTATCATTAGATATATTATCTTCAACATATTCTAAAGGTATTTGGAGGGAAATTATTAAAAGAACCCTTTTATTTATGATGATACCAAGATTTTTGGAGTCTATTGCAGTACAATAGCGTCCTTATTAGTATCATTGGAAATTCTCAGTACACAGTAGAGTTACTTAGACGTTAAGTAAATGACATGTTAGGTGCACACAACCCAAGTTATACCTCCAAGTTCTAAACTTCCTTGGTGGGCTCAGCCATTTTTTTTTCTTCTTATTTTCAATTATCACAAGTAATTCTAGTATGTATCCAGGCTGGAGAACTATTAACTTATTAGGATTGAGTTTGTTTGCTATAGAAAGATGTCTAAATTTTGTACAATTTAACAAATGTCACATGAGTTACATGAACATTGTTTCCAGTGTAGAAGAAATGAAATTTGGTAATAGAAATATTAGAAAACAGAGTTTCATGTGTCTAGTAAAATAGAACACTATCACTTGATGATTAGTTGAGAATCAGAATGCTTAAAACTTACTTCAGTGCTATGAATTATGTATAACTTCTTATTTATTGGTAGTATTGATAGCATAAGCTGATATTTTTAATTTTCAGTGTTATTTGAATGTTACTTTTGATCAGAGGAAGGAAAAGGGTTGTTTCACGTTAAACAGCTTTAAGTGTTGCTTTTATATGCAATGTATGTGAACGATGAATAAGTTTATTTTGGATCTATGAATCTTAAGCTGGTTACTCGTCCTGACTAACTTTGTGATTTTTTTCTCCATTTTAAAATTTTATCCATGATTTCCTCCAGATGTGGAATTCTATAGGATTTAATTCTAGGATTAATTGCTTTCTAAGCTTGAGAAAGCAGGTTCATTGCAAAGGACATTATTTTGAACCAATATATACATGCTTTAGTAACTCTGTACTTCTCCATTACATAAATATACCAGAAGTTATATAACCAGTCTCATAGATGGTAGGCATTCTGGTTTGTTTCTGGCACAACAATGAATTGAGTTATTTAGATTATCAAGTCAAAGATGATATATTTTAAGTGTTAATCATTGTTGCCAAGTACCTCTCCAGAAATATCTCACCAGTCAAGACTCCTGTCAGTGGTCTATGAGAGTGTCCATTAATCTCATGTTCACTAGCCCTAGGAATCACCAAAGTGGAACATTCTGGCAGATTGAAAGGAAAAGAATTGCATCTTGTGATTTTAATTTGTAGCTTTTTAGTTATAAGTGAAATTGTCTTTTCATATGTTTACCATTCATTTTTATTTTTCTGTTAATGAGCTGTTTGTCGCTTTTCCACCTTTTCTATTAAGGTTTTTCATCTTTTTATACTGATACCTGATTTTTTTACAAATTGAAGAACAAAGTACATTGTCACACGTTAACAAATATGTTTTTCAGGTTTCTTTTGGGTTTTTCGTCTTGCTAGCAGCAGTATTTGCCATTGTAAAGATTTGAACTTTGGTGTAGTCAAATTGATCCATCTTTCATTTATGGCTTTTGAGTTTGACATCTTGCTTATGAAGGCTACCGAACTCTTAAGATAAATACATAATTCATGCTTTCTTCTAGAACTTTTATTGTTCAGTTTTCAATATTTGAATGTTTATCCATCTGACATCTATTGTGTTTAATTTATTTGTATATTCAGTGTACTATTTATAAGTTAGAATGAAGATCGTTACCATTGGCAGAGTTTTTACTGTAGGGATTTTTGTGACCTGATTAGACTGTTGATCTCTTTTTGTTACCCAGGTTCACTTTGATGGCTGGAATAGCTGCTATGATTACTGGATAGATGCAGATTCTCCTGACATTCACCCTGTCGGTTGGTGTTCAAAAACTGGGCATCCTCTTCAACCTCCTTTGAGTAAGATACAAAGTATTACTTAAAGAAATGTTTCCACTGTTGTGTAGTGTGCTTATTATTCTCTTTTCCTTCTCATTCTACTTCTTTCCTGTACATTTTTTCTCTATGTAATCGTTTTCCTCTTACTGCATTTTTAGTTAACCTGATAGTCAAAAGTACATAAAAGAAAAAATTTAATATCTGACAAAGTAGTGTGTGCCTAGACTTTCTTTTATTTAGCAGTATTGTCATCTTTTAAAACTAGTACTAAATTTTGGAAGACAGTTTGTCAGACTATCAGAATTTAATGTATCAATGTCAGTATTCTAATAGTGACTTAATACAATAGTTTTGCAAAATAGAACCATCAGGAGAAACTGGGCAAAGTGTACAAGGGATCTCCCCCTGTGTTATTACAGTTGCATGTGAATCTACCATCACCTCAATAAAAATTTCAGTTAAATTAATTTTTTTGAAAAAGGCACACCAAGAGCTTAACATGTGTGTGCTGTCACTTCAGTCATGTCTGAGTCTGTGCGACCCTGTGGACTGTAGCCCACCAGGCTGCTCTGTCCCTGGGATCCTCCAGGCAAGAATACTGGGGTGGGTTGCCATGCCCTCTTCTAGGGAATCTTCCCTACCCAGGGATTGAACCTGTGTCTCCTTCGGCTCCTGCACTGCAGGTAGATTCTTTACCGCTAAGCCACCGGGGAAGCCTTGAGCTTAACATATTGGATTTCAATTGTGGAGGAAAATAAGTACATTGTAGAAAGAAAACTATGGCAAATACAAACATTATTATGGGGTTTCTTAAAAATTTAGCATGCCCTTCCCAACTACCGGCTTCATTCCTGGATGTCACCTCGAAACTGCAAAAGGCCACCAGAATGCACTGCATGATGTTGGTCACAGGATGTTTAAAATAATAAACCTTGTGAACAAATACTGCTTAAATAAATTCTGGTGCACTCATAGTACAACTACTGTGCAAATCATAAAAGTATTACTATGGAGTTGAAGCTAAAAACCAAAGAAGGCTGCTTCAGAATAGTATATACCCATGTTGTCCCTAATTTATGTGGCAGAAGTAAACCAAAGATTTGATACATGTACATATATAAATGTAGGTACATTTGGGAATGCTTGGAACATCTAGGAAGGTCATGTTCACATGGTTAGTCAGGACTAAGGAGGGTATGAAATGTGAAGAGAGTCACTTAAAGGGGATCTGTAGCTGTTCTTCTGTATCCTGGTGTGTTATTTGATGTTTTCACAGCGTGCCAGTGTTCATATATTAATTGTGTTGTTTACTTGATCAAGCTATTTAGAATCATCTCATTATTTCAGATTTAGATATCTCTGGAATTTGTAACATTTTGAAAGAGGGTTGGATCAAAGTTTACCATTTCACTATTAAAGAAAGACAGTGTGAGCAAAGTACTAGGGAAAACCTTTAGAAGTAGAGACTTTAAGCATAGTTTTAATTTTGTAGGGAGAGCCTTCTTTTTCTGTGTATAAGTATTGATTGAAAAATTGTTGTTGTTGTTTTTCTTCTTATTCTGCTCCAAGGCATTTGCCTCTTACTGCCTTAACGTTTTGCTTTTTGCTTCTGGCTTTTTAATAGGCCCCTTAGAACTGATGGAAGCCTCAGAACACGGTGGCTGCACAACCCCAGGATGTAAAGGGCTTGGCCATTTTAAGAGAGCAAGACACCTGGGCCCTCACAGGTATTTGGTGCTGCCACTCACATGGAGATCCCTTTGTGGTCAGATAGAGGGTGCCTGTCCCTTGTAGGTGGATGATCATGATTTCCATGTATACTTAATAGATATGAGCTAATTCTGCATTCAGAGCCATATGAACTGTGGTTGCCACGGTGACCATGTAAAACTGAAGAGTGTGTGTGCAGTTAAATGTTCCTGGGAGAGATGCATTCTTAATTTAAAATAGATTTACAGTAGCTTCTTGGCAACCTGACTAGTTTTATAGAGACTTTACATCTGAAAGTCGTTTTGGGGTGACCATTAACAGTGGAAAGAGGGTGGGCCTTGTTCAAAGTATTTGTTTGGTAAAATCTTCTGATTGGGTGACTCAGCAGTTTGATTAGTGAGAGGTGAGATTATTGTAGATAAGCAGCAAAGATCACAAAAAGCACAAATAATAAATAGACACATTTCAGAATACATTGGTCAAAATTAAGTGGTTTTTAGTATTCTTCTCTTACTTCTAAGTAGCTTAGAAACCAATATTATACATTTGAAATTTGATGTGTTACTTGGGTGATTTGGGTTATTTGTAGACATATTCAGATATTACTGGAATAGTAAGAAGTTTCTGTGATTTTAACTGGGAATTTTAGAGAAACAGAGGCATCACCTATTCCAGTATATATTAAAATAATAATTTGTCAGTGTAAAGTGTTCTAACTGCATGTTAATTGGCTTGCCCAGTAAGAAAAATGATACCTTGTTTATCTAGTTTATACAGGTTGTGAATCGCGGTCCTTAAAATATCTGAAGATTGCCTTGCCTGTTTCTCTAAGAATTAATAGGAATTCTAAAACTAACATGATTGTTTTATCTTCATAGAGATTTCTTCTTCCTTAAATTTCTGTAACCTCAAAGCCTTTTGCAACTGCTGCCAAGTTTGTTTTATGGGGTTCAGTGTGTTCCAGAGTAAAAGTTTGCATGGAGACAGGATCATGATTCCATTTGCAAATATCCATTTAAAAATCCTTTTCGTGGCTTGTATGACTCCAAGCCAAAAGCAGCATGATTAAAGGGAGATAAAATTACTGTATCCTAGGAATGATTCAGTATTGGCCAGTGAAGGCAGCTGGATTATTTTCAGGCATTACAGTAGTATCTCTCCTACCCTCCCCATCCCTGTGTGGATATGTTCCAAGATCCCCAGTGGATGCCTGAAACCTGGAATAGTACTGAACCCTATATGTATTTTGTTTTTTCCTATTCATACATACCTGTGATAAAGTTTGACTTCTAAATAAAGCACAGTAAGAGATTGTCAACAATAATATTAAAATAGACCAGTTGTAGATGATGTACTGTAATACAAGTTACGTGAATGTTGTCTCTATAAGGTCATATTGTATCCATTGAATGCCTTTTCCATTTTAACTATTCATCTATTATACACCGTGGCTCTCACTTTTGCAGTTTGAAGTATGACAGGAGAACTAGGACAAATTTCTTTTTCCTCACAATTTGACAGATAGAAAATTCATTTTTACTGTTGAGATTATTTCCCCATGAAGTTGAGAGTTGTCACCTGTTCACCTAAAGGAAGCACTTTATGGATTCTCTTTGGTATACTTGAAGGGCCAGCATCACTACTGTCGTGCCCTGGGGCTGTTATTAAGTACAGCAAGCAAGGATGACTTAACGCAAGCACTGTGATACCTTGCCAGTGGATCTGGTAACTGAGGAGGATGCTAGGTCACTAACGGGCTGGACGCACTGGACTGAGGGGCGATTTGCTTCTCACAGGGTCAGTGTGGGACACCGTGAGCTTTCGTCATGCTGCTCAGAATGGGGCACAGTTTTAAGTTTATTGTTTATTTCTGGAATGTTTCATTTAACATTTTCATACTTAGATTGACATCAGATAAGTGAAACCGTAGAAAGCAAAACCATGGAGAAGGAGTGACTATGGCATATAAATCCAAATAACTCACTAGTATGCCAGACTTCTTTATATATCTATAAATTCGTCCATTCAGTAAATATTTTTGAGCAGCAGTTTTTTTTTCTCCCAATAGCATGTATTGGATAACCTTCAAGTGACCCTATAATATTGGACAGTCATTTTCTTCATTTTTTTGGTGAAGCCACCATGATGCTATAGAGGTTTCTCTAACTTGCCTAATTGACAGCCGGTGAGGAGGGAGCCGGGAACAGCACCCAGCCTAACTGTGCCGTTGACCACTCCCCTGTCACTGAGAACCAGGGCGTGGCTTTCCGAATAAGTTACAGAACCAGCCTTCAAAGAACTCAGGGACTAACGGAACTATGAAAACTCGATTTAATTAAAATATGAGATACAAGGTAATAACTAATATTGAAGCTTTGACATGTGTACCTTTCTGCTTTACAACCCTAAGATGTTCATTGAACCAAAGGCAGTTTGCTCAGACTATGAAGGAAAAGATCAAAGAAGTCTTAAAAATGGGTGAATACTGATATGTTGTGTGGTACAATCAAAAATTTACAAAGAATTTTTCTTTTTGGTCTTCTGGGAAGAAAATCCACATTATAGCAATGTCTGTAATCTCTTTAGGAGCGCTGTAGGTCTGAGCAGAGAGGTGTCACAGCAAGGTCTGTGCAAAAGTCCTGTCCCCTGCTTGATGGCACCAGCCACTCATTAAGACCACCTTTCCCCAGATGGGTGGTGGACCTCAGAGGTGGTCCACCTCCATTTACAAAGTTTCAGGGATTGTTTCTGCAGTGTTTTTTCAAAGATGCAGTGTTGTATTTGCTAAGTGAAGGGAGGAATTATGAGGAGAATCATGTAAGATGTTACGGAGAAATGTGGTTAAAAAAAAAAATCTTTCCGTATAATTGAAGCCATAGTGGAGAATGATGTATTGTTTTGGGGAATGAAAGAGGAAGAAGTAGACATTGCGGCTTATAAGACATGCACTGATACAGAAGTGTTCATTTCCTTGTCACCTGTCAGACACAGCCAGCAGATCTGTGCATCGTTTGGGGGCAGGAGTGCAATCCAGAGGACTAGCAGACAGTGTCAACTTCTGCCTGTGTCGTGGCTTCCCATTTTCTCAGCCCACTCCACTGGCTTTTCTTGGTCTTCCTGACTATGCTGTTGTCTTCATAGCACTTAATGCTCTTTCTCTGGCGGACCATTAACCCTTAGTAGCCGCAGTGTGTTTGCCATTTCCCTACTAGACTTGTGGAAGAGCTGCTGCATCGCGAATGTTCTTTGACAGGTTCATTTCACTGGCCAAGAATGCTATGTTTAGGAAAATGTAATGAGAAAATTCTCTTTGGATTAATCTGAGAAACACCATAAATCAAAACATTCATTCTTTGCTTAGATAACAAAGAAAGTTGCTCTTTTGGCAAGAATTATCAATTTTATGAACATGTAAGCACAAGCCTGTGTTTTGACTAGGATGTGTTGTTAGCGTCTCCAAAACTTACAATAGTTGAATTTGATCTAAGAAGTGTTGGAAATAGAAATGTGTTCTCAACAATGAAATTTAAGAATGTGCTGTTTTTAAATGTGGAGATATAAACAATCAGTGAGCGAGCTGGATGTGGATACGGTGTTCCCATTTCTAGAGATGCTCAGCAGCCAGATGACAGTTCTGCCTCTAGCAAGGCAGTATTACTATTGGCTGTGTCATGGTGTGTCCCTTTCTTGATTCGCTCATTTGGCTTACTGAGAGCTCATAATGAGGAGAGGTTAAAGGAGAACTAAAGATTTAGAAAACTGAATATTTTGCATATCTAATGTCTTCAGAAGTGAAGTATATCTTCTCTATGCAAGATTTTATCTCAGTAAAATTAAACAGGAAAAGAAAAAAAAAACAGAGTACTTCCTACAACCTCTAAAGGATATTTATAAAGTCCATGGAGAGTTTTTAAAAATTAATAACTCTGGACATACACCTGCAAACCAGAGTCATCATTTTAATTTAAGATTCAGTCCACTCATGGAACAAACATTTATTGAGTGCCTGCTGTGTGCAGATACTGGGCTAGGTGATGGGCTGTACAGAGGAGAAGGCCTCGCTTACAAGGAGGCCAGCATGGTATCAACAGAGATTTGGAGACGCATGAATGAGTAGCACTCAGAATCATCACCTTTTCCTGAGGGAAGCAGTGAGTCTCCATAAGCAAGGCGTGTTATGGAGTTTTTAATGCTGTTGTTTATTATTGCAGATGGCCTTTTACCCAGTAGGGTTTAAGTGTTCCTCCTCTTCTCCTTTTAAAATAATAATCCTAGGCAGGCCTTTTTTTTTTTTTTTTTTTGTGACTTCCTAGGTGCCAAGCTGTTTTAGGACTTAGATCTGTTATCTCGTTTTATTCTCTCAGCAGCTTTATAAAGCTGGCACTGCACTAATCTCTGTTTCACAGAAGTAGGAACAGAGATTTAGAATGCTTGAGAAAAGTACCAAGATCAGAGAGTGGCAGAACCAGGATTCAGCCTAGGCTCTTAAGGCACTAAAGCCCCTGCTCTTAACCACTAGACTCTTATGCAAACCACAGTAGTGGACAGAACTTGTATTTTATAGATTTCTGTCTTGACAGAGAGTGAGAATGAGCATGTGAGCACTTAGGAAACGGAAGACATTGTTCTGTTGTTTAAATAAAAGTATTTACAAATAAAAAGGTTATAAAGGTGACAGTAGGAGACAGTGAACAAGGCCGTTTTTCCACCTTTCCTAATACACTGGACAGTCTTTCCAAGGAAAAACTGCCTCCTTACAGGGGCCAGTGGGACAAAAATTTATATATATATGTAGCAGGTATGAAATGATTTGCTAATAGAACAGAGTGCACCCTAATAAAGTCCTCATAGTAAAGAGCTGTGTAATCCTGTGTGAATCTGTTGCCCTGATGTCTGGGGAACTGTATAAGAGCAGAGTTGTGTGTACATGTATAATTGATGTGCCCATGACTATTTGTAAGTGTACCTGTTGTTGTGCCATGGGCCAAGCCTTACGTATGTTTTGTTATTAGAAACTTAATAGACGAGAAAAATGAAAATGATTATAAGCCTAGTGAAACCCACTTTTCCCAGAGAAGTTTGATCAGCACTTCTGTGTTTATAAAGTCATTAAAACTGCATATGAGTTTTATAAACTTAAAAATGAGGAAATTGGCCCAGAAAGGTTAAATGCTGCCTCAGTTCACATTTACCCTTTCTGAGCTTCCTTGGCAGTGCAATAATAAAGAATCTGCCTGTCATTGAAGGAGATGCAAGAGATGTAGGTTCGATCCCTGGGTCTGGAAGATCCCCTGGAGGAGGAAATGGCAACCCATTCCAGTATTCTTGCCTGGGAAATCCCATGGACAGAGGAGCCTGGTGGGCTACCATCCATGGAGTTGCAAAGAGTTGGCATGACTGAGCATTCACACACAGTTCATAGCTATATGGCAGCATCATCTTGCTAAGAGGTGGTACTCTCAGTTTTAATTGTCATGGATTAGGGGTAAAGAAATAATTCAATATTGCAAGGTACTTTTTGCTCCTGTAGGAGACAGCTGGAGTTCATACGCTAATGGGATGATACTAAGCAAGTTCCCTTTTTTAAAGCCTCAATCTCTGCATCTATAAAATGAGGATTAGAATAGGAATGATTTTCCAGGTTTGTGGGGGTTAGATGAGGTCATGCAAGTAAAGCAACGTACCCTGGGTAACGCACTCCATCTGTGTAATGTTTGTCGTCATTCTCTTCATTTTATAAGTGTCTTATAAAACAAAGGCTTCCAAGTTGTGTTTGCTTATTGCGGACAGAGCTGCAGAGCACATTTAGAGCCAGGTTCTTGATTTCCGTCTGGGGCATTGCCCATCCCTCTGTGCATACTTTATTTGCATTCTGTGCTTTCTTTTTTTTTTTTAATCACCTCCCACTATGGGAACCAGCTGGCTTTCCTTTCTGTCCTAGAGTAGTTGTAAGAACTGAAGATGTTTAAACCCATTTGATTTTCCTCAGGGTTCAGAAGAAGAGAAGGCTTAGCACAATATGTGTAGCCGATCAGCACAGGGTTGTATTGATTGATTATCCTGGCCTATCAATAGTGTATCTTTGCTCGGGATGCTGTGATTGTTTCCCTGCTTCAAAATGAGAGTTTGAAATTTCCCTCTGGCCCTAGCAACCGAGATAAGGGGGACATTTAGGTGCCAAGTCTCATTCTGCAGTCTAGCCTCTCTGAGCTACCCATGTTAACATATGGTGGTCTAGAGAGATATCTTCTTCCTTCACTTAATCAACAAACAGAAAAGGGGGCTGCCCTTTGGGAGCTTATGAAACTTCTAAACTACAGCTATTCTCTGTAGTGTGTAGTTGGGGCCCAGCCCATCTAAAAATCCAGGTATCTTCCCTGTGTTAGAGTGGGGTTAAGATCAACACCCTCATTTTCTTTTCTTTCTTCTTATCTGATGAACTTCAAAATTAACATACAGACGGTTATTCAATAATTGTAAAGCCAAACATTTGATGGTTGTGATATCCTAGGAAGAGCAACATATTATGTGTCAGAAGAAATTAATAAAAAAAAATTATATTTGTATTTTTTTCCTGCCACTTTTTTCCTGAGTGATAGTCGCTCAGTTGTGTTTGACTCTTTGTGACCCATGGACTGTAGCCCATCAGGCTCCTCTGTCCATGGGATTCTCCAGACAAGAGTACTGGAGTGGGTAGCCATTTACTTCTCCAGGGATCTTCCCAACCCAAGGATCGAACCCAGGTCTCTTGCATAACAGGCAAATCCTTTGCCATCTGAGCCACCAAGTAGATAATTTGCAATAGGGTACATACACAATATGAGGAAGAAAGAACAAAGTCAAAGTTGACTGTGATCTGAGAGTTGGTTAATGTGTTTCCTTTATCAGAAACAAAAAATCAAGAGCAAGAAGAGACAGTTGTGTTTTTTATCCTGTTTTCAGGGGAATGGAGTTCATTAAAGATAAATTTGGTTTTAGCCATGTTTATTATAAGACATAGCAGTATAAAGTAACGTGTAAGTAAAGAAAATAAAGATGTACTTTTGCTTACAAATTATCTGTGATAAATTTTGTAGACCATTATCAGAATCACTTTGGGAGCCTTTGCACACTCTTCTCTCCTCCCAGAAGGATGTGTCAGATCCTCTTGGTAGAGGGCAGAAAGGCAGTGTTTAAAAATTTTCCCCAAATATTACCTAGTCTAAAGAAAAGAATATGCAGGACACTAATATAATTTACCTAACTCCGTATCATTTCCAGATTTCAGGAGGTTTCCTAAAAACCAAGGGCCAAGATAGGGAGTTAGTCAGAGCAGTTGATTCTGTATCAAGATACAGAAGCTGCCAGTTAGTTGTTCTGGAGTCGGAAGGTTGAGGTCCAGGCTAGGAGTGTGCTGACTTCATGCTGAATGACCAGTTAGTGACCCAGATTCCATTTGCTTGGATGGCAGGAATGATCTCCAGGTGGAATCTGAGAGACCAACCCAGTGGTCACCAGTGGAAGGGAAGGGAGCTAGATGGGTCATTATCCAAGTTGCCTTGTTGTCCTTTTTCATATCAGGGACAGGATTAGCTACAGGATGATGTTTTTTTCTGGGCAATCAGGAATGCATATGGGCCTGGAGACAGGAAATCCTTCCTTTAGAGGACAGCAGCTGTTACAAAGGAAATTAAAGCAGTTTGTGATGGCCCAGGGCCTGGCGATCACTTTAGGAAGCAGATCTGCTCTGTCTGCCAGTCATCTGTGTCTGTCCCACCTCTGTCTCCAACCCTCCTCTGTGAAGACTTTCTCTCTTGGGCTGATTGTTCCCTGAGTACACACGGGCCCTCCCCTTGGACAACACAAGAGGGAATCCTTTGTTGACTATTACTCACTTCCAGATACTGCAGGAGATTGTATTTAAAAATTTAGGGCAAAGACATATTTTCTATCAGGATATACTTAATTATGTTTTGACGGTAAAATATTTTACACTGTGTGTTGAATCTATGTAAATATATATTCAGTTAAAGTTTTGCATTTTAAATTTTGTAGCTTGTCATGTTAATTGGAAGAAGTAATTATGGTCTAATAGGAATCTTCTCTTTTTTCTTTTTTTGATTTGTAACGTTTTAGTGCTGCCAACTGTCCCTATTCAGAACTCAATTTGAATAAAGACCGAATTTTCCCAGATCGTTTAAGTGGTGAAATGCCTCCAGCTAGTCCATCATTTCCAAGAAGTAAAAGGGCAGACACAAATGAAATCTCTTCATCTCCTGAAACCAGGTAATAATATTAGTGTTATTCAGAGGTACTGTGGCTGAAAGACATTTTTTTCCTTAGGTGTTTTATGTTCTATGGTGATGTCTTCCAGTACACTATTGAAAATGCCCCTGACTTAATGTGAAATAATGGTGAGGGTCAATACTTGGACTTAAAAAAATGTACATGAATTTTTTATAAAAGTATATGCACATCAGGCAAGATTTCTCTTGTTCATCTTTTAGCTGAACTTGCTTGATCTTAGAAGTTTGAAGATCCCAGTCGTTTTATTTCCTGCTAATTCATATTTCTCAATGAACTGATCCATATTTATGTCAGATCATCCTATGTAAAGGACATGGTAGATACCCTGTGAAGAATGGACTTTCTTTTTAGTGCTCATTATATGCCACATGCTTATATATATGTTGTTTCATATAATTATTAGGGTATTCATTGTACAATATGCTCAGTCATTTGGTTTTGATTTCACTTGTGGAGTTAAGTTGGAATGTTTTAACCTCTGTGGATTATTCACTAAAGAACCAAGTTTTGTTTGATGTATCTTTAAGTAAGTGGCCTCTGTCCTTGCATTGACTGAAGATACTACAAAAAGAAAACAGTAATAGAAAGATGATCGTTTGCACTTATGTTTGGGGACTTTTCTTTTATGGAGAGTTTTTAAAATCTAAGGCAATGTAGTTCTTTCATTATTTTAATATTTGATAACTTCTATTCTCACAGATGTACCAAGTGAACATTTAAATTAATGTCTGATTCTCAGTTCACAGCAATGTTGTTGAAGCAATGGCATTTAAAGTATCAATATCCTCATAGAAAAGCAGTTTTGCCCTATGGATGAAGGAGAATTGGAACCTCTTTAATTAAAACTAACAGTGATGATTTATTCTTAATCCTTGAAACCATGACTAACGTAACCTAAACTCATTCACCTAACTCAGAACCCTATAATGAGGGCATATTACTTGAGAAAATTTACTTTAAGACAAATGAAGTACTAATTCACATAGTAGTGATTATAGCAACAGAGTTCATTGACTCACAAGGAGGTAAGGATCCCTAAAGTTTTGATTTCAGAAGCTAAGATATTGTGTAAAATTTTAAAAGGTACTCTGATCTTACAGGCTTTTCACTAACTTTCTGGGCTCTGGGCTCGATACGTGGGCTCAGTTTCCTCATAGCAGAAAGGAAAATGTTAACAAATAAAAGGTTGTTAATAAAGAACTGTAATCTTATGACTTGAGAATGTAGCTTTAAGGTAGAATTAACAGTGTTGAAGTTAGCTGGCTTCTTTGCTGTAAGTAAATCTGTATGAAAGTATTTAATATTTTTTAAAAGATTTTTATTAGAGTATAGTTGATTTAAAATGCTGTGTTAGTTTCAAGTATACAGCAAAGTGAATCAGTTATACATATGTCCATTCTTCTTTAGATTCTTTTCCCATATTGGCCATTACAGAGTACTGAGTAGAGTTCCCCGTGTTACACAGTAGATCCTTAATTAGTTATTTGTTTTATACATAGTAGTGTGTATAGCAAGCATGAAATTTTTTGATCACTGATTCTTTTACCTGATCTTAAGAGTGTTAAGGTGTACAAAGCTCTGAGAACAGTGAGTAATAAGTAATCAGTCCTCAAAAAATGTTAGTTTTTATTAGTTTTGTTGCAAGAGGAATAGTTTGCTTATTTGTTTCTTTTATTCCAGAGAAGCAAAGTAAGGCCGGCACATTTTTTTAAATATATGCGTATACCTAGGTTAAACTTCGAATAGAGTACTCAAACAAGATGATTCTCAGGATGTCAGATAATGTTCTCTCCTCTTTTCCCATAATCATTACACATGTGGATGGAGTTTCCAAGTCAGGTTTTAACACATTTTATTTGTGTCCTTCATAATAATTTGCAAAACATTGGTCCACCAGACTATTTTTTTTTTTAAGGCATTTGGCACAGCAAGAGACAGCTAGCACCCTGAGAAGCAGACCTTGAGACAAAGATTTGATTGCAGGTGGTTTATTTAAGAGGTGAGGAAAGCGCCAGTGGGGGAGCAAGGAGGTGAGGCCAGGAAGGGAAGACAGCTGGTAAAAGCTTTGCTGTCACACCAGCTACCACTGTGGACAGCAGGAACACAGTCCTGCTGGGGCCTCTCTGGGAGACTGTGTGAAACACATGTCTCAGGCTGTCCCACTATAGGGATGAGTATGCTCAGCTATTTTAAACACTTGTAAAGCAGTTATCCTTCAATTAAAAAAATAAATAAAGTGGAAAAAACAAACAAACAAAAAAACACACCAGAGTTCTCTTCAGCCACAGAGCGAAGCTGCCAGGGTGGAAGGATGAGCGAATGCCCCAGCACATCCCCTGCAGCAAAGCAGGCAGAGCTGCCAGACCCTGGGTAATCCTTGGGAAGGCAGAGCAGGTAAGACAAGTGGGGACAGTGGGTGTCCAGGGGACATGGGCCAGGCACGGCTGACTGTCTGCTGCACCAGCCTAGTCACCCATTTCAAGTGCCAGCCAGGCACCAGAATGAAGTATGCTGACATTACTTTTGATCAGGAACAGAAATAATAGGGCCAGATACATGAACATTTGGAGGAATACGTATGTCCTGTTCATACCACAAAAGGTATTTTAAGGGCTAGTACATAGGCCACCTGCTGGGAATAGACCCATGGACGAAAGGTGTTCTTTATCTGTGCTTCCCAGCCTGACTCCATATCTGATCCCCTGACATCTCTAATATTCAGATTAGGGGCCCAGCCAGCCAGAATCTTTCAGTCTGGAGCCCAGGAGCCTCCATTTTTAAAGTTCACTTGGGAATATCTCTCCCTGCTTAAAATTTTCAGTGACATCTCATTACTCTTGGAATTAAAGGCCTAATTCTGAACATAGCCTGCAAAACCAGTGTTATCTGGCATCTGCTGAACCCCTAGCTTTTTTCCTATCAGGTCGTTTTTAAACTTAATGCTTCAGCTGCCTTGGTCCTCAAACCTTTTCTCTCTGCCTTGAACCCCCATCTCTACCCTGTCCTAGTGAGTCTCACCTCATGGGCTGAAGGGTAACTCCCTTCTCCCCAGGAAAGCTTCATGCTTTGCTGCAGACCCTGGGTCAGGTTCCTCATTACCTGCTTTCGTGTCACACATCCCCAAACTGTCAATGGCTCTCTGTAAATACTCCCTCTGCGTCTGTGTGCTTGTCTCAATGGTAAGCCCCACAGGGCAGAGGCCGCATCGTCTCTGACTCTGAGACGCCCTCAGTGCCAAGTACCCTACCCGGCACTCAGTGAGCCTGGAAGGCTGCCGTGAGTCATGCGCTAGCCTGCAGAGGAGGCCTACCAGTCATGTCCCCTGAGAGGCCACCTCCGTGTAGCCTTTTTATTTTTTATTCCAGTAAAACTTCTTACTTCTTCAACTTTGTACAGTCCCCACACCAGATGTCTAAGAGGTGATTATGAAATGATGAGATAAAGCCCCCAGTCACATACCTGTGCTTTTATAAATTAGTGTTTCCCAAACTGTTGTTTGCCTACCTCCCCACATAGAAAACCACACCGCACAAAGGACAACGTTTGTATGTCGCGGTGAGAAAGTGGTTGGGACGCCTCTGGGTGACCAGGCAGGGGCCCTGTTTACCGACAGGGCCACCCGGCAACAACATCCCAGAACGCCTGTACCTGAGGCTCAGGGCATCCTCGCTGGGAAGCTCTGCTTCACGTTAAGAGGGCTCTGCCTTGGCTACTTTTGTAGGTGTCCTGAGTGTTTGGGTCTGTTTTCTTTACAGAGACTTGTCAAATGGGTGGTCAGCTAATGAATGAGTTGCCAGTGTGTGCATAGCTAGAAATATGAGATTGTAATCCTTTCCCAGCTGTCCATTCATTCATCACATGCATAAGGAGTGTCAGTATTGTGTCTGGAGCTTTCAGTGAGATGTTTTCCTTGGGAGATCAGCAGCTCATGTCTGCCCTCACTGACCTCCTGGCAGCAGATGGTAAGGCTGGTGGGCTCTGCCAGTCAGTGGAGGTTTCTGAGGACTAGTAACCTTACATCTCTATATGTCTGCAGCTAAGTAAGAGAACGTGTTTCTCTATATATCTGAATAAAACCTTTCAAAGTTTCAAACTTTGTTTTGCATCAGAAATATCAGATGCTTGTTAAAATGCAACCCTTAAGGTACTGTCTTCAGAAGATACTGACTCAGAAAATGTAAGCTGCATCCCAGTTCATTTTTAACAGGCACCTCCAGATGATGGAAGCAAGTGATCTATAACCTAGACCTTGAGAATCATTACTGAATATAAAGACACTTCTCCAGAGTAATAGTTCATGATGTGTCACCAAACAAAGAACATCAGCATCTGTCCGATGTAGTATTATTCTGGTGAATATATTCTATAGCTGCTTGTCATTGTGTTTCTAAATTAGGTGCTATCTCTGTTTAAAATCACATAATGTTTTAAGGTCCCGTGTTGTTTAAGCCTGCTTAGAGATAAGCACAGAAACATAATAAAGCATTTAAAAAATACCTGCAATGCTTATATTAACTTGCAAGGCAAATGCCCATTACTAATCTATATCCAAAGAAAAAGTTCAAATCAGTCTTATCTAGGCCATTAAAACAGCTTTTCAAGTTGTAGATCCAGTGTTGCTACTCTGAGAATTATGTGGAGCAGTTACAGGACTTGCAGCTTCAATCTGATTTACATAGTTAGGATGAATCAGATTTGCCCATCTGTACCCAAAAGAAGGGCTTTATGAAACAGATGGGAATACAGACTAACATAAAATATAAAACTGTAAGCATATATACATCTCTTTACTTTGCAAAACTGTAAAATCAAGTAGAGTAAAATTAGAGCCAAAAGTTCTAAAAGATGGCAAAAGTTAATTAGAAATCTTCTGAAGCTTTGTTTTGCTTCCTGAGGTACTCTGGTCATGAGGACTTGGTATTAATGACTCAGAAAATCCCTTTAATCTGTGGGCATCCCCTGCCTATTGTAAAGCCTCTCCCCCTTCCTCGCTTTAGTTGATACGCTGCCAGATATGGATTAGGAACTGTGGAAGTTTTCAAATATTCCAGTTGTTGGGAATCTGCATCAAATCTATGCAGTTGTTTGGGTGTGCTAGGCAAGAGCTGGGTTATTAAAACACTTAGAATCCAGATGCCAACTGCTGTGACACCAGGTACCCATTCAGAATGTAAGGAAAAGATGACTGTTAATGTTGATGCATGGGAAGTTGTTAGAACAATATTGTAACAGGGTCTTATTTTATCTCCTCGAATAGCACTTATTTTTGACTCAGGAGATGCTTTTATATACACTAGAAAATGACATCTGTTCTCCTTTTCTATGACAGCAGCATGAGAGCAATGCAGTCCTGCTCTTCTTATGACATGATCTTTATTTACCAAATCTCACCTTATTGGTTAGGGCTTTTCATTTTATACAAGAATTGATAAATTAATTGAGGAATTCATTTTACTGGGGAGTTTCCTTGGCATCTTGATAACATCTACTATATTTACTTACTCATTATATTCCTTTCTTCACTAACATGTTCCTTGTGATAATTATAATTTAGTAGCCTTATTAATTAGGGCTTCCCAGGTGGTGCTAGTGATAAACACCTACCTGCCAATGCAGGAGAGGCAAGAATCATGGGTTCAAGCCCTGAGTTGGGCAGATCCCTTGGAAGAGGGCATGGCAACACATCATAGTATTCTTTCCTAGAGAATTACGTAGACAGAAGAACCTGGCAGGCTACAGCCCATAGGGTTGCAAAGAGTTGGATACAACTGAAGTGACTTAGTGTGCTCACATCCTTATTAATAAAAATTTTTTATTTGTAGTCATTAGGTAAATAGTAAATTGTATTGACCTTTCCTGAGCTGTGTTTAGGAAAAATACTGTTACAACTACTGTTCGTGTATTGTCTCAAAAGGAATTTAATTTTTAAATATCTATTCAAATGTTAACTGTAGACATGGAAGTTTTATTTGCCATTGGTTTTATTTGCCATCTTTTTCAAATCCCTTTGAATGTGACAACCCCCTTGTTTGGACACAATCAGCACAATTTTCTCTTCATTTGTAGGAGGCATTTTGGGGACGATTCAGGTTCTCTAATTTTAAAGTTCCTCTAACATATTACTCTTAAGTTCCTCTAACATATTACTTCTTTTTTTTTTTTCTTTTCATATTACTTCTTATACTCTAAGATTTCCATTTGATTTTTTACCTGTTAGTGACCTCAGCCCAGAAACTTTTTTTTCAAACCTGGGGGTATGCAAAGAGATATCCTTTTAATATTCAAATTAGGAAACTACATTTTTTTTTACAGCTCTCAACAACATTCACTGTGTCCCCACTTTTTCCTGGAAGTACAGGTAATTTACAGTTCTAACAAAGCCCCAGTGAGGCTAGAGTAAGCTATTCTGGAAGGAGAACGATGGAGTGGTTTTGAGATATGAGCCAAGCCAAATTCATGCTGGAGTTAGAGAGCTGGCTGAAATCCCTGAATTGAAGCAGAATAATTGTTTCATATTTTTTCAGTATTATTTTTAACAGACTGATGACTAATTGAAACATAACTGGCTAGGGATTGTTTTTAAATGAAAAATAAACAAGCTTGAAAAAATCCAGCTGTTTGCATTCAAATGCTACCCGGTTGCTATGTATTTACTCTTCTTATGTTTGTTTCACTAATATTTACCACAGAGTCTAATTTGAGTAAGATGGTAAGACATCTAAAGCATGACATAATTAGAGAGGAAAAAAATAAAAGGGATGCTGACTCAAAAAGAAAACATTTTTCCATTTGAGTCAATTCCACTGTCTTAATTAAAAGCCTACAGAATATTCTTCACTAAGATTTTGTGCTTAGTCACTCAGTCGTGTCCAACTCTTTGCGACCCCCATAGACAAGAGCTCGCCAGGCTCCTCTGTCCATGGGTATTCTCCTGGCAAGCATATGGAAGTGGTTGCCATGCCCTCCTCCAAGGGATCTTCCCGATCCAGGGATCGAACCCAGGTCTCCCGCATTGCAGGTGGATTCTTTACTGAACCACTAGGGAAGCCCTTGAGTAAGATACAAGTAGGAGCATGATAAGTGGTAACTTAATATTTTAAGAATTACTTACATTTTAGGATAAAATTGTTTACTGGCATCTATTTTCTTTATGTAACCTGTTTTTGTTTTAAAACAACCTTTAGAGAAATGGTTATAAGCCAGACTACAGTCAGACTTCCTAGGCTGCTACTTACTAGCTGTGTAAACATGTAACCAAGAGGGGTTTGTCTCTAGAATGGGACTGTAATAACAGCATCTGCCTCACATAGACATTATGAGGATTAAATTATCTAACACAGGTAAAAGCACTTAGGAAAGTGCCTGGAATACAGTAGTCTCCTTGGGATTTGAGAATTTTTAAGAACCAATTTATTTCAACATTTCTCAAATCCCAAGGGAAACATTTATCATGCTCCTACTTATGTGTCTGGCTGTGTGTTAAGCACTTCTTATACATTATTTTGTTTAGTCCTCCAAAATGCCTGTGAGTTAAAGGATTTATTATCCTTGTTTTACAGAAGATGAATCTGAGGCTTAGGGAAGTTCACTAACTTGCTGAAGATCATATAGAACTAACAAGTAACAGAGCTGAAAGTTGAACCAGGTCTATTCACCTTCAAAAACCATATATGTCACCACTGCTGAGCTGCTTTCTCCACGTTATAATACACACCCTGAGCCTAATCAGCTTGTACTCCCTTCCTAATAGAAATTGTTGGTAATGAAAAATGGAGATCCAGGGGAGAAGATAAAAATTTTAAAGTAGAGCAAAATCATAATATTAAAGTACAACATAAAAATATTTTTGGTTGTCATTTTAAAAAAATCTTCAATAAGCATGTCTTGTATTATGTTCCAGAGTGTGTAATAATATTATCACAGAGTTTTGCCATTCTGATATAAACATGTTTTGTTTATAATTGGAAGACAGTATAGCTAATATTAGCTAGTATTAACTTTTTGCTTGGAAAATTAATATCCTCAATAAAGCATTTCATTTTTGCATAGAGAAAGAAATTATAACAGTACCTAGTTAATCAGAATTAGCAATGAAATTTCTAAACTTTTGGGTGAGAGAAATATTGGTTGTCCAATTCAGAAAGTGATTTTTAAGTAAAAATATAAAACAAGAAAGTACATTAATGAGTCAGATTCTTCATTCCTAACCTTATCAATAAAAGATAGTTGAAAATTTTAATAAGATTATGATATAAGAAGGCAAGTTTCCTTCAAGTGTATATAATAGGGATGTGTACTGTATTCTGGAAAAACACAAGGGTAAAAAGCAAATAATAATTATTTCTAAGTATAGATTTTTGGTGTGTTAAGACCTGGTTCCATACTAGTTCTGAAAATTTGGGATTAACCTCCAAGTTTTAGCAAATGTAACAACAGAACTTTCTTCCAGTGATTGTTATGAAATATCAGACATGTAAAGAACTCAGCCAATCTTTGGTGCATAGTATGCTCTTAAGTATATTAACGTTTCTTCTTATTACTTTTCATTAATACTATTTCCACATTTTTGTATGTGATTGATCAGGAGTCTGTTTCCTTCAGGGGCTCTGTTCATCCATCTATTTCATAATACCTGTTCTAATATACTATTCAGATAGACCCCATACCACCAACCATCTTGCTAAAGGAAACATCAGAACCCTAGGGGACTTAATCACTTTCAAGTTTAAGGAGTTAGCAGGCTGAATATATTAATTGGAAGTAAAACATTCAGTAAACCTTTCTTGTAGTGTTCTGTTTTGGTGCAAATAAATATCCATATATTCCCAAGTTTATATAGGTTAAATTTAATGAAATATCATGAGTTTAAAGTAAGGAAAATGAGAACTGAATATGTTTCTATAACTAAGCAATGTGAATAAGAGCAGAGGTTTCTTTTTTGCTTCTCTTTGGGGATAGATTATGGCAGATTCACGCACAAAGAAACTTTTGGGGTCAAATGTATTATTTTCCTTTTCTATTTCTGTTCCCTCCTAGAAAATGATTCTTTTCCTACATTTCATAAATCATCCATATTGTATTTGGGCATGAGAATACAAAATAATTTTTCTCATACTTTGGTCTTATAGCTTTATTTTAACAAAGTTTACTTTAAAGGAATATGTAATATACTTTACTGAAACCACAAAAATAAGCACTAATTATCAGTGGACAATTTCAATCATAAAAACTGAAATATACAGAAAAATCTAGGACTTAATTTTAGCCTTTAGACTCAGTTTGGGCTTTGATTTTTGTTTTCTTTTTGGGGTGTTTTATTTGGGTTTTTTTAAACCATTCATTAAAGCTTTTAGGTAATTATGCTAACTGATTAGGAATTTTATTTCCTTTGACTCAGAAAAATGCCAATTTTAAGATATATCACTCTAATGTGTGATTGTTTTAACAAGCATTAAGATTAGTTATCCATAGACCGCTTTTTTCAGTGGCCATAATACTTACTTGGATAAATTTGTGGACTCAAAGTTATTATTTCCAGTTTAATATGAAATAAGTATAGAATATCACAGAAGCTATTTTAAGCATAATGCAATTTTAACATGTAATTATCAATTCTAACTTCAACTCTATTTTTGCATAGACAGTTTTCTATTATCACTTAATGTCCTTTTTCCAGTTATCATTAATTTTCCTACCTGTTTTCACTGTACCTCTATCTCCCCATTTTCCATGGAGTAAGAGCCTCCATAGTCATTAATTGATTTTTCTTAGAAAAAAATTTTATTGCATTATAAAAGTGATTCTTTCCATTCTCAAATAAGCAAGTATCCTTCAGCAGTTGTTAAGATTGTTTTTATTATAAACTAAGCCAGGGAGCTCAGATTCCAAGGAAATTTCACATATCTCTGGAAGTGATCTTTCTAAGAAAAGAAGTAGTGAATATTTTGTTTGTTACACGCTTACTCTGTTGGCATCGTTATGTTAAATTACTGTTGTTACAAAATGGGGAATAAATAAGTGCCTCAGTAATTAAGATTATAAAACTCTTATATTTTGTTGGGATATTTGGCTTCAAAGGTATTTTCCCTTTTCTTAACACTGAACAAAAGTGTGGTTTTGAGTCTTCAAGAAACTAAGGATATATTTGTAAAGATAACAGCATAAGAAACAACAGAATATAAGTACAGAGGATTATAAAATATTATAAAGTATTCATTTTGAACCCTGACTATATAATAGATTAGGTTAAAATTTTTAAATCCCTGAAATTTAGTTTTAAAGAAAATATACATAGCCTGGGCCTGGTTTCCTTTAAAGCCATTTGTGTCCCTGACTTCAGGGTAAAGCTCTAAATTAGGGTTGTAATGGGTCCATTCCATTTTAGAGTGTTCTTGGCATGGTTTGATTAGTGTTGGGTCATTCCTGGTCAGAAAGAGATGGAATCCCTTCAGCCTATGAATTTAACCTAATTAAGCCAGGAAAAGCTTCCTAGAATTGATTTGATTCTCCTGAGCAGTCTCAATCTCAAAATCACAGAGCTGAGTAGTATATGGTGACTTGTTTAAATGATGTGGACTTTAAAACCCTTTTCTTCCTTAAAATTGTAGTCTTAGCAAATAGTGCAAGTAATATTCCTCATGAATATGTGTCCCAATTTGAAGTTGAACTATTCAAATTTGTAGCCACATTTTTCAGAATAGTTAACCTTAATAAAACATCCTTAGCTTTCTGAACAGTGGATGAAACTTGATAATGAAGGAAATGAACATTTATAGGTGTTATTAGTATTAATTGCTTCTTAGTAAAACTAAAAATCCTTTCTAACATTTCAATGATATCATTGGTTTTTAAATTTTAAAAAAAATTTTTTTAAATTTTAAAAAAGTGTCTGAGGTGCAGTGTTGAACCATTTCTTTATCTATTTTTCTCAGAGACCAGCGCGCTGAGGATGTCAAAGAAGACTTTGAAGAGAGAACAGAGAGTGAGCTGAGGACACCACATGAAGCCAGAGGTACCCATAATATTCTCATAGTATTGATAGGTATTATGATTAATACTCAACAGTCAAAACTGGAAGGTAGCAGTCCCTTTTATATTAAAGACAAACTTTATTTGATTGGTTCTGTTACTGCAAGCAATAAAAGTTTATTGTTTAGGATAATTTTGGTATACAATTCATAATGATATGGATCCACCTGTGACCTGTATCTATAGCCTCTCTCATATATGTGTAGAATACTGTGTATAGAGTTTGAATGAGGCCTTCTATTTGCTCCATGTAGTGTATTTTTTAATATTGTTGATGTCATTTGCTTCATATGTTTCAGACTCATCTCAGAACATGTTGACATAGAAATAGAAGTAATATAGCCTTAATCTAATACCACAAAATGAGAAGAAAATCACTTGAGCAAATGTGTTAAGTTGTACTGGAGAAATTAACTTTGGTGCATCTTTGCTGAATAGATACTACAGTAGTTTAACTCAGCAATGAAGTTGTAATGACTGTTGTTCATAGTATAACTTGCATTTATAATTTACACAGGGCTTTATAATTACTATTTATTTTTTTAAGAAAATGTTGGCTGGGTTATGATTTTAATGATTGCCTCTGGGGACTTTGCTTTTCATGTGTTTTATTGGGTTTAGATTATTTTTAAGATTATAGAATGATACCTAAGGACTGTTTGCCTATAATGACCTATTCTATAAGCAATGCTTTGATTTCCATATCTGATGTTCATAAAGCAGTAATTTATGGTTAATTTAAAAGCTGTATCCTCTGCTGTCCTCAGCATATTTTATAATGTTTAATCTTGCACCATATACAAACCCCTACAGATGGCCAGGGTTTCATCTGTGATCGCCCACCTGTTCACTGTGTAATCTTAGACATTTCACTGAATACTTTTCAGTGCTTATTTCCTTATCTGCCCAAAAGGTTGATGGAGGTACTTCCTCCCACGGTTGTTATGGGGATTGAGTACAGTAACATTTGTAACTTGCTTAGAACAGTACCTGGTACATAATAAGTGCTATGCAAGAATTTGATTATTTAAAATGTTTCCAGTCACTTAGAAAGGAAAAGAAAAACACTTAATTTACGCAGGTTTTGTCGTCGAGGTATTGTGCTGTTGTGCTCAGTTGTGTCTGCCTCTTTGTGACCCCGTGGATTGTAGCCTGCCAAGCTCCTCTGTCCATGGCATTTTCTGGGCAAGAAACCTGGAGTGAGTTGCCATTTCCTACTCAGGGGATCTTCCTGACCTATGGATTGAATTCATATCTCCTACATTGGCAGGCGAACTCTGTACCACTAGCGCCACTAAGCCAAAGCGTCAGCCTCTCTTTGTGAATGGTGGTTAGGAGCGCGGCCTTCGGCCCTCGTTCTTGTCTCAGCTCCACCAGTACCAGCTGTGCGGCTGGCTCTGGGGAGAGCGTTTCATGTCTCTGTGTCTCAGCTTCTCAGTAGTGCCCACATCGCTGGATTATTACGAGACATGAACGCATCAGTGGCTGCAGGATTAGCTGTAACAGCAGTGGTAGCGGCAGGGGTGGTGGCATTGTGAAGTACGTGTCTATTGTGTGCAGTTATCTGATCACTGGACGTTTAGATGGAGTCATAGTAAAATCTTCTGGGCCCTGAACTTTTTGAGGGAGTAGTGATTTCCAGCCTTTTCAGTTTCTTCCTAACTTGGTGATGTAATTCACTTTTCACTTGATTTGCTGAGCTGATTTTGATCCTTTCTGTGCCCCTCCCCGCCCCGCGCCCTGCTAGAAATAGTCTGTTTAATGGAGAATTTTAGGTTTGTTAATGTGATATGCATGGTGTTCTTTTTCATGGTAGTTTTGTTTATTCAAACTTTGTATATTTTTATCCTATTTTTCTTGATTTGAATTATCTGAGCTTTTCTGTTTTATTATTCTTTCCAAACATTGCTAGGATTCATATATAACCCTTTAGTGTTTTTCTCACCTACAAAACCTGTAGTTTAGTGTGCATATTATACTGTCTTATTTTTCATTAGTGAAAGGGAACCTTATAAAGACAAGCAGCTTTGAGAATTTTTGCACATATGTTCCTAAGAAAGATTTGCCTATTAATATCTCATCCAGTTTTAGCCTCCTAAAATGAGTTTGATAACTTCCCTTCATTTCCAAATTTTTGAAACATTTTATGTAAAACTTTCATAAAATTAATTTTTTCTGTAGTAAAATCATGGTATCATTGTTAGCTTTTATTTAGCTGCTTTCTTAGCTTTGGATTATAATTTTTTTGAAATTTTTTCCAGATTCATTCTGTATGGAAAAGATTTGAATTTCACCTGCTGACCTTACCATATAAGAGTTTGTTGGTTGTCTTTCTGTGGACCCCATGAACCTTCAGTACAAAATGAGCTCTTACAATATTTGAGAGCTCCTGTATCTTGGTGATGTTGGGGATATCTCAGAACCTAGTCATTGTAGATGTGTTTAGTTCTTTCTGTCCTTCTACTTCTCAGGTATAGAGCCATGACCTAGTGTGTCAGATGGGGCTCTCTTTTAGCAGACATTGAGAGTGTTATGTGCAGGAGTTTTGTTAGTGGGTACTCTGGAGCAATACCAATGGGAGAGTGGGAGAAGCAACAGTGGGCAGAATGAGAAGTTGAGTTGTGATGCTGTTATGGCAGAAGCCTCAGTTGATCCCATAAGGAATTCTAGGTGAATCTTCAGAGTTATCCCAGATTTAGGCAGGAGAATCCAACCTTTGTATCTTTGCATGGACCACTCTTTGGATATTGGCTGAGAGGGGCAGGAATCTCCCTTTGAGCCAGGAACCTCCCTTTGGCTTAGGGCAGTTTCTGGAGGAGGTAGCTCTGAGGCATCAGCAGTCAGAAGGTAAGAAAGTGAAACATCTCAGTTCTGAAGGGTGATTTGGGTGGCACACTCCAGTGTCTGCTACACCTGGTTCATACTACTTGTCTGCTCCACTTGGTCTCTGACTTTCCTACAAAAAAAATCAAACAAAAGTGAACAACAGAGTACCCTTTCACATATGTGGGGTTAGGCCAGCCAAATTAAATCTAATCTTTTGGTTTTGAACAATGAATCTGACTCCTCAATTCAATCTTCTTTCATTATTTTGCCTGAGATGTCATGAGCTTTCTTTCTTTTTTTTAATCCAGAAAACTTCCTTCCGCTATCATTTTTATTATTTGGTATTGTTGTTGTTCAGTCACTAAGTCATGTCAGACTCTTTGCAACCTCACAAACTGCAGCATGCCAGGCTCCCCTGTCCTTCACTGCCTCCCAGAGTTTGCTCATATTCATGACCATTGAGTCAGTGATGCTCTCAAACCATCTCATCCTTTGCCACCCTCTTCTCTTTTTGCCTTCAATCTTTCCATGCATCAGAGTGTTTTCCAGTGAGTCGGCTCTTTGCCGAAGTATTTGCAAAGTATTGGAGCTTCAGCTTTAGCATCAGTCCTTCCAACAAATATTCAGGGATGATTTCCTTTAGGATTGACTGGTTTGATCTCCTTTCAGTTCAGTGCACTCTCAAAAGTCTTCTCCAGCATCACAATTTGAAAGCATTAATTCTGTGATGCTTAGCTCTCCTTATGGTTCAATTCTCATATCCGTACATGACTACCTGAGAAAGCATAGCTTTGACTATATGGACTTTGTTTGGCAAAGTGATAGCTCTGCTTTTTGACTGGTAATACCTATTATTCTTGGGTTAGATCCAAAGGATAATATTCAAAATATTTAACAGTTGGTGTTGCAGCCAACATTGCACAGGACAGTTAAACACCAGCTTTAGTGTTGTAGCAGTTTGGAGTCTCCGTGGTGTGCTTTGTGGCAGCACCTTAGGGGAGTCCCTCGGGTGCCTGACTTCTGAGGGGGGAGGGGCCTATTACCATCCAACGCGTAAGCATTATAACATTTCAGCAACTTACACATTTTTTGATATTCTAAACATAATATTTCAAGTTGGAATATCTTACTCTTGCTCTGTCAAGTCTGCTATGTACTGCCTTTAACATGAATTTTAATAATGGTTTTATTTTCCTTTAATTTCCTGCACTAGCTTTTTTTTTTCCATAGCCTGTTTTTGTTTTCTAGGTCATATTCCCTTGTGCCTTACTAAAAATCATGAAACTCTTCTGTTGATAATTTAGTGCTCCCTTCTCAATGTTTTGTGTAACTTTTTATCAAAGGCCTCATAGTGATTTTTTTTTTTAATAATCATGTTTGCATGCAGAGAAGTTTGCCCAGGTTTTTTGTGAAGAAACTTACCTCTCAATGCTCCCAATGGGTATGGTAGAATTCCTCTTTCACACCTGAGCTTGAGGGTCAGGTAGGTATGCTGAGCTTAATAGGTGCTCCCTAGTGTTCATTCACAATGCCCTTCCCCAGGGTTGAAGCAGCCCTTCCCAGATCTAGCCTGGTTAGAGGGTAGCATAGAAGAAAGGAGAGAAATCCTCTTGCAGTTTGTTCACTATTCAGTATAGAGGAGACTGAAAAGATCTGTCTAGTCAAAGCTGTGGTTTCTCTAGTAGTCATGTGCGGATGTGAGAGTTGGACCGTAAAGAAGGTGGAGGGCCGAAGAATTGATGCTCTTGAGTTGTGGTGCTGGAGAAGACTCTTGAGAGTCCCTTAGACAACAAAGAGATCAAACCAGTCAATCCTAAAGGAAATCAACTGTGAATATTCATTGGAAGGACTGATGCTGAAGATGAAGCTCCAATACTTTGTCCCCCTGATGGGATGAGCTGATTCATTGGAAAAGACCCTGATGCTGGGAAGGATTGAAGGCAGAAGAAGGGGGCGACAAAGGATGAAATGGTTGGATGGCATTACTGACTCATTAACATGAGTTTGAACAAACTCTGAGAGATGGTGAAGAACAGGGAAGCCTGGGATGCTGCAGCCCATGGAGTCACAAAGAGTCGGATACGATTTAGCGACTGAACAACATCAAGACTGAAAACAAGCCACCCTATATTCCTTATATCCAGTAGGATTTAAGACTCAATAAGCCTATGAGAGCTATTTTATTTGGAGTCTTAGAGCAAATTGATTTTTTAAAAACACTTGCCCGAAGAAAAAGCTTCCTACCTTGTTTCTTCCGTTAATTCAGTTTAATTCCATACAATATTTGTGATTATGAACCTTTTCAACTTTTTGATGATTCCCACTGTGTTACTGAATTTGACCTTTGGAGACCTTTACTGAATACAGTTCATTACAGTTTTCTCCTTTCTCTATTTGCTGACTTATATTTCCTTTACCTGAAAGATAAAATAACTCTTTTTCTCCATTGTAGGAAGGCCCATTAATAAAGGATCCTATAAATTGACCTTCAAATTTAAACTCTTGTGTTCCTAGAAAAGATATAATTTTCTTTCCCTTGTGCAAATGTTCTTTCTCATTGATGCTGATGGGCAGAGAGAGTTGAATTTTATTTTATAATGTGCTAGATTCTTACTTAAAAATCAGGCTTGATTTTTGCTTCCATAGCAATTGGTTTTTATTTTGGTTGTTAACCTTGAAATGATCCTCAAATATTTTTAATGCTTGAGTTTAGGATCTTGGAGCCAAGTTTATCCACATTCCTCGATGTTGTGATCCATTTATTCTGCCCAATCACTGTTATTGTTCATCCTTTTTATATTTAGTCACCAGTGTGTAACTCCATTAAAAAAATTGGTTGACAGATGTATCCCATTTCTTCTGGCTTTTTTCCTTTCACGTTAAGAGCACTTTTTTAATAGATTCATGGAATATTAACTTAGAAGGGCCATTGACTCCTTTTCATTTTTGCCTTTTTATATTCAGTATACTCTCAGTTATCTTTCTTTCAAGATAGGAATAATTTCTCCCTTTTGCTGAGCCTTTACTATATGTCAGATAGTAGAATAAGCATTTTTAAAAATATCATGTAATCCTTGCAACAATCCAGTTACACTGATAGCCAAAATTTAGAGCTGATTAGTGGCAGAATAGGGATTTAAATCCAGGTTTGGGTGCATGCTAAGTCACTTCAGTCATGTCCAACTCTTTGCAACCCCATGGACTGTAACCTGCTAGGCTCCTCTGTCCATGGAATTTTCCAGGTAAGAATACTGGAGTGGGATTCCCTCCACCAGGGAATCTTCCCCACCCAGGAATCAAACCTGTATCTCATGTCTCCTGCATTGACAGGAGAGTTCTTTACCACTAGTGCCACCTGGAAAGCCAGTTTTATCAGACTCTTAAACTCACTCCCTTGACCATGACCCAAAAGATCCAGGGCAACTTTCTGATGCTTCCAGTAGCTCACAGGGAGGCTTTGGGCTTTGCCCTGACAGTGTGTTTTTCTTGTCTTCGGGATAGCTACCGCCTAGTGCTGTTTTGAAAATAAAATGAAACAAAGCATTTGAAGATTCTGGTCTCACTTCTGTCACTGGCTTAAAGGGATGAGAATGAGTCAGGACCAGTGGCAAGTCATGGTTGGCTTGCTGATTTAGCAGTATTCAGGCTTGGAAATAGGAAGCAGAATGGAATCTGAGTCTGAAAGCAGCAGGGAGCATGAAGAGTACTTTTCCTTTTCTTTGGGACTTGGGCTGCCTGTGGTTCTGCTGGGGTTCTCCGGGCCCCTGGCAGGAACAGTCCTGTAGGATGCAGATTCTCATGTTCCATGGTAGTGAGGACATCTCTCTTCTAGGAGATTTCATGTTTAATTTAGATGATGGTCTCTATTCTGAAGGTTTATTGTCTTGATTCTACATGAAACATTGGAAGATATATTTCTTTCAGGATCACCTTTATCAGATCTGTCTTCTCACAAGAGTTAATCTTCTACTTCACTTTTTCCTACTCTAAAGTTAAATCAAGAATTTTAATACCTGTATTTGCAGTCAGAATTGACAGACATTTGCGTTTGCAAATTTCTACTTTGGATAACCACATTATTTCTATATTAAACTTCATTTCAAGGAAGTCTACAAGGATACGCTGTATTAATGTAGCCTTCCAAATTGTATTGTAAGCACTGAGTAAATTATTGCTCTGTGAATGATTTCCATGTAAGTAGTTGTAAATGATAGAGGCAAGCCTTTACCATCCACTCATGAAGTATCAACAAAAGAAAATAGTCCTCATTTGATTGTCTAGAGAGGTGAAGTAGCAGTAAAACCATACAAAGATCTACAAAGTTATTCCTCTGACACTCTTCCCATCTAATATTTTCTTGCTTCTAATATTAAGGAAGCCCAGCAATTGATGTTTTAATACTATATTTCCAAAAATGCATTAAATTGCTTTCCAAGTCACAAGATAAGATTTTCATTTTTTGGTATGATTTTTTAGTAATAACAAATAGCTTATTCAGTGTCCATCTCTGGTTTTATATAATTATTGTCAAGTTAACATTTATTGTAGAATAATTAGAAAATACAGGGAATCAAGTAGCAGAAAATCAAAATTACCTGTGATTTTATCTTCTAACACACCATTTTCTAAATTTGGGGCAGCATTTTGGATTTTTAATATCTGAAATATTGTACTAGCTATTTTGTAGCCTGCAGTGTTTTAACTATGTAATATTACAACCATTTTCACATAAATATTTATACTAATTATAAAATAATATCAAATATTCCCTCTGTGGATTGATGCAGCATTATTTAATGAACCAATCTTTGATGGATACCTAAGCTAGTTATTCCCTGTCTCCCACTATTATAAATGCTATTGTAGTAAACCTTAGTAGTGATTAGGATTAAGGGTGTGTGTGTATGATATAAAATATATACATATGGCTTATATAGCAGTTTATTTCTCTCTCATATGGAGGAAGTTCAAAGGTAGATGCTCCAGGATTTCATGGTGCTCAACAGGATCAAGAAATCAGGTTCCACCTACCTTGTTGCTCTGCTTTGCAGAATGTCTGTTCCCAGGGTCTCATCTTGGTCAGAGGTGTTCTAGAGGGCTGCTCACTCAGTTAGTGTTCTTCCCCAGAGGAAGGAGGGTTAGGGTGAGAGTGGGGAGAAAACGTTCGACCATGTATCTTTGGTAAATTTTCATCTAGGGAAATGTCAAGAAATACAGAAAACTTCTTAAAAAGTACTGTTTTTCATGGAGGTAAATGTTTTGAGAGGAAGGTAGTAAGAAATCTGACCCTTATAAAGTGGTGGTGGCAGAAATGTCTTTTAGAATTAAAGGCTTTGTTCTCTGAAGCACGTTGTACACATTCAGACCTACTCTTCCCTACTGTTCTCACTAAACCAGCTACTTGAGCCAAAGTCTGTGCGCATTTATTTGAGTGTATATCACATGTTAAAATAAAAATCTGGAGTCATGTTCTGTGCATTTCAAGGGATTTGGCTCATAACAGATTTTCAATAGAACAGGATGAGGGCCTAAAACCTTAAAACCAGTTATGTGAGATTTGCTCGTGGAAAGAGGGACCATGAAGGGTTTTTTATAAAATATTTGAAGAATTGAAATGTTTCATGGGGAAACAGTTTTCTATAATGAGCTCACTCAGGTAGAACCAGAGCTAGTGGATGTTAGCTCCAGTAAGACTGATTTTTTTTTTTTTCAAATTCAGCATAGTGACTTTTCTAACATTCAGAACAATTCAAATTTAGATTAGGCTAGATTAAGAGAAAAGTTATTCAAGATCAACAGTAGAACAGTAGGAAATAGGTTTTAAAAAAACTGCACCACTCGGCTTCCCTGGTGGGTCAGTGGTAAAGAATCCGCCTTCCAATTCAGGAGACACGGGTTTGATCCCTGATCCAGGCAGATCCCACGTGCCGGGGAGCAGCTAAGCCTGTGTGCCACAATCACTGAGCCTGTGCCCTGCAGCCCCTGAGCCACAACTACAGAAGCTCGCCTGCTGTAGAGCCCATGATCTGAAACAAGAGAAGCCGCTGCAATGAAGCCTGCTCACTGCACCTGCAGAGTAGCCCTGCTCACTGCAACTAGAGAAAAGTCCATGCAGCAAAGAAAACCCAGTGCAGCCAAAAAAATAAATAAATAAAAATAAAATTGCTAGGCAGGTTCAGTGGCTCAGATGGTAAAGAATCTGCCTGCAATGCAGAAGACCCTGGTTTGATGCCTGGGTTGGGAAGATCCCCTGGAGAAGGGAATGGTAACGCACTCCAGTATTCTTGCCTGGAGAATCCCATGGGCTCACTGCACTGCAGACTAGCCCTGTATACCACAGCTAGAACAAGCCCATGCAGCAAAGAGGACCTAGCACAGACCCAAAAAATTAGATAAATAAAAATAAAATTGTACCACTTGTAATGGCAACAGAAAGCTTCAGATACGTAAGAATAAATTTAACAAAAGAGATGCAAGACCTCTACATGACAATGATAGAACACTGAAGAAGGATATTAAAGAAGATCCAGAGAAATGAAGAGAGATACTTTGTTCTTGGGTTGGAAGCCTTGATATTGTGAAGATATTGTCTCTCACCAAATTGATGTATATTCAGTGATAATTCTAGTCTAAATCCTAGCATTTTTTTTTTACAAGCCTGCCCTAAAATTAGCAGTGCAAAGGGGTAAGGATAGTCAAGGCAATCTTGAAAAAGATCTAGATCACAGACATCAGTACACTTATAAAGTGGGGGTTATTAAAATCCGTGGATTGGTATAAAGAGACCAGTGGAACAGAATCAGAAATCTTTAGTAGCACATTTATATATATTTTTAGGTTGGAACTGTAGTACAACAGGGAAAGGATTTCTTTTCATCCAGTCATGGTTGGGCAGTTAGAAATCCATGTGGAAGAAAACCATGGATATTGATCTTTACCATACACAATAATGCCATTTGCAGTACCATAAATGGACCCAGAGATACTGTTTAAGGAAATCAGACAAGGGAAAAAAAAAAAACCCATATGACATCCCTTATATGCGTAATCTAGAAAGAAATGATACAAATGAACTTAATTAAAAAATAAAAACAGACTCACAGACTTAGAGAACAGCCTTATATTAATCAGCAGGGAAGGAGGAAAGGAAAGGATAGTTAGGGAGTTTGGGATCCACATGTACACACTGCTGTATTTAAAATGGATAACCAGTGAACCCACTGTATAGCTCAGGGAACTCTGCTAGATGTCATGTGGCAGCTTGGATGGGAGGAGAGTTGGGGGGAGAATAGATACATGTATAGGTAAAAAAATTTTTAATATATAAACTCGTTTTATAGTAACTAAAAAAAGATTGTCAGCTTTGTTATCAGACAGTCACAGCTGTAACCACAGGTGTACCACAGCACACTTACTAAAATGGATTCAACGAGAAAGACAGTACATGTCGATGAGAGTATGAACATCTGGAATACTTTTACACCATTAGTAGGTGTGTACTGTACAGCTGTTTTGGAAAACTGGAAGAATTTGCTGAGGCTTAAAGTACACAAATGCTATGTCCACAAAGCCCCGCTCTTCAGTATATATGCAACAGAAAGGTGCACCTATATTCAAAAAAAGACATATACAGGAGCGTTCACAGCAGCACTGTTGGTCCTAGCCAAAACTTAAGAGACAACTAAAGTGTTCATCAGCTCCAAATTAATTGTGAAATAGTCATAACAATGAAAAGCCATACAGCAAAGAGCAGGTCAGCTACAACTACATATAGCAATGTGGATGAATTGCATGAACTGTTGAGAGAAAAAAAGCCAAGATACCAAGTGGAATTTTCATCAAACTGCAGTTCAGAACCAGGGCAAAAAGCAGTGGTGTGAGAAGGTGGGGAAGTGGTTTCTTTGTGGCAAGGGGTATGATTGCAGGGGATTCTAGGTGTGCTGCCCCTTCTGTTTCTAGCTGAGCTGGTGTGGGTAGAGGGCAGAATTAAGTGGGAGGGAGGTACCTTTTTTCTGAAGAGCTTTGAGTTAAGTAGTTTTTGGCAAAGATTTATTTTCTAAAGGCTCTTAGGAGATAATGATTGACAAACTCTGTCAAGAGTCCCAAGGACAAATAATCATTTATTAAAAAGGCTGTTTTAGAAGAGTAGGAGAAAACTAGGTTTGGATAAAAGCATTTGCATTTCTGCTTTTTTATTGCCATATCATATTCATTTTAAAAAAAGATAAGGTGGCTGTTTAAAAAGTCAGTGTAGTTAGTAAATAGAAATTGGAAGAACAAAGCAGAGATGAGATAAAAGGAGAGAACGGGTATGGTATCTACAGGGTAATCTCAGTAGATGGACTTGAGCATACGTCTTTCCTCTTACTTCCAGGACATCCAGAGGCAAAAGAGAACCAACTGTAATTTCCTAGGTTGAGAGTTATTTTCTTTGTCACTAAAGCTCAAATGCAGATTTCGTCCCTAAAGCATTAAAAAGGCAACATTGAATGATGTAATGGCGCACGTCTTCAGTAATGACATGACAAATGTGTCAATTGAGTTTTAGGTTGTTTCTTATGATGACCTTCAGTAAAAACGAAGAAAGTGTAATTACCCAGGGAATGTAATGTTGAACCAGTGCTTTTACCTAGTATTCCTGCCACTTGTGGTTTGGGGGTGGCATATAGCATTTGAGGTTTTTTTCCTTTTTTGGGGGGCTACTTTTCAGAGAGTGCATTCACATTGTTTCTGTCAACCAGGTGCCCGGGAAGAAAGCAGCATACAGCAGGCACAGCGTCGGTCAGCCGTCTTCCTGTCCTTTAAGTCCCCAATTCCGTGTCTGCCCCTGCGCTGGGAGCAGCAGAGCAAACTTCTTCCCACAGTGGCCGGCATTCCTGCCAGTAAAGTTTCTAAATGGAGTACGGATGAGGTAGATTTTACTTTCTTTGTCTGCCAGGGACCTGACCTAGGAGTACCGGCTTAAGGAGTGGGCAACATGAATGCATATGGGGCTTAGTCTTTTTTTCTAAAAGAGAAGAAATTATTCTGAGAGAAACAATGAAAACATAGGTTGGATATTTGGAACCTGTACCAGTTAGATTCTGGCTTCTGTTTCAGAACTGGAATGTTGATCTTATTTTTTAACAGGTGTCAGAATTCATACAGAGCTTACCCGGATGTGAAGAACATGGAAAGGTATTTAAAGATGAAGTAAGTGTTCAACTGAACTGCAGTATGTTTCTTAATGGGGGACACAGCACTGAAATGCTGTGAATAGTGAAATATTCTAAATTGGCAGAGGAGGGAAGAGATGGGGTATGTTGAAATTGACCAAGTGATACTGTTGCCTCACAAGCAGCCTTAATCAATTGTATACAGACATGTAAGATGAGGAGTAAAGGAAATGTTTGTACCATTTTATGATTCCCCACAGCAGTAGCACTAAACTCATTACTTAAAAAAAAAACACAAAACTTACTAGCATACGTTTGTATAGTATATAGCACAGAAACAAACCAAAGCAAGAAATAAGCAATGTTTCATTTTTAATAAAGTAAAATTAGCTTCCATTCTTTAATTTTCAAGTGTCATTTTAACACCAAGATTCAAGATTAACTTCATTTGATGCTTATAATTAATATTACCATTATTGCTAAAACAGTCCCTTAGATCTTATACATTTCTCAGTGTTGTTTATACTAACTGACATGCATTACATCTATTACCATCTGCTGTTGGAAGATTATTTTACTAGTTGTTTTCATCTGCCTGCCCAAAACTTCAATGTAAGGGGTGATTAATAATGATACCACCTCTAGTGAGCATTAGGACAAAAAGGAATTCGACTTCTAACTACACTAGAAGCCGGAGACTCTTTTCAGTAGAGACCTTTAAAAATAAGCCGCTTGCCTGTCAGCTCCTCCAAGCTGAACAGTCCATTATCACGTGATCTTGGCTCCCAGAAGGTACAGTGAGGACTAAGTCATCTCAGAAGCTTTTGACCCACATCTGCTGTCTGCAGTAATAAGTTATCTGGTTTGTGCCTGTGTTTAGCTTCCACTGTTCAAAATTGCACTTTTTCTGTTAAAAACATCGCAACAGAGTAAGAATGTCGGGACTGCCAAGAATTCAGCCACCAGTCGCCAGTGTCAATATACTATTAGCTATCATTTATTCTTTAGGTGGATGCCTGTGAAAATGCACAAGGATCTGGTTTTCATCAGCCTTTTTCTGACTTATGTTCTTATTTCAGAAATGTTCTGTCTTCTTTCTAGTGGATCTTTAATTTGCAGTTACTCAGATTTTGAGCTTCTTAAGGCCCAAGTCTTAAGTGTCTTTGTGTTACTCTCAGTCGATTTTCCGTCCCTAAGCAGACTTATATACCTGCAGGGAGCAATTGTTCTTTCTTTGAAAGAACCTTTGAAAATGATGTGACAATTTTAAAAATAAATTTCTAGTACATATATTTTATAAACACTACTTTTGGTTCTGTTGATATCTAGACAGTCCATATAGATTGCTCTGTTATTTAGGTAAAATAAGATTCAAATTCACATATGTTATTTCTTGGAATAACTTCTTTCTTCATATTATCTTTGGAGACGGTCCTCAGGCACCACCCAGATAGCCTCAGAGACAGAGCCTTCTTTTGAAGAATGAGGCAGTGAATATTCTCTGTTCATGTGTCATTCATACGTACATTCCACTCTCCATTCAGCCTGTGAACTCTTGTTAAATTCCTTCCATGTGTATGTTACTACATGTGATGCTCTGGTGAGAGGGTTAATTCAGAAGTAATAGGACACGATCCTTGCTCTCAAATGTCTCACCAGGTCTCACCAGGTCAGCAGGCGTGGGATTTGAGTCCTAGACAAAAACCAGAAAGCAAATCTAAAGTCTTGTAATTCATCTCTGAAAAGCAAAAAAGTGCAGGTGTGGGCTCTTATCTGAAACCATCCTTGACTTCTGTTTCTCTCAGACACTCCACATTTAATCAGCTGAAAAACCCTGTTGGGTGTATGGTCAGAGTCCCTGTCATCTGCCAGTTGGATTAAAGCAGTAACTTCTAGCCAGCCACCTTGCTCCCACTTCTGCCCTTCTATAATTTATTTCCATCATAGCTGGGCTGATTCTGCTAGAGCGTTAAGTCAGATCACATCTCTCCTCAGTTCAGATCCTTCTGGTAGTTAAATCAGCGCAGGGCTACAGTCTGAGACTCCGTGGCCTCTCTCACCATCTGACCTCTCTGTCCTCTGCCCCCTGCTGACGCTGTTCCACACACAGACCTCCTGGCGGTTCCTCGCATTTTCAGGCACACTCCAGCTTTGCTGTCTGTCCGGCCTGCTCTTCCTCTAGGGGTTCACATGGCTTGCTCCACTTCTCATGTCCCATCGTGACTGTCTTCCTTCAGGCTGCCACCTCCCGCCCCGGACCCCACTGCCCACTCACATCCTCGACCAGCAGTGTTCTCATAGCTCTGATCAGCTTTTGGAATTAGTGATTCTAATTAATTTGCTTGTTATGGTTTTTCTTACAGTCTGCCTCTTACTCCTAAAATGTAAACTGTACAAGGAGGTTTTGTTTTTATCTGTTTTAGTCTCTGCTATATGCCCAGGCTCAAGAATAATACTTAGAATATGTGCTCATTCGTGACTATTTGTGACCGCAGGGAGTGTAGCCCACCAGGCTCCTCTGTCCATGGGGTTTCTCCAGGCAAGAATACTGCAGTGGGTTGCCATTTCCTCCTCCAGGATCTTCCCTTCCCAGAGGTCAAACCTAGGTCTCTTGCCTCTGCTGAATTGGCAGGCAGGTTCTTTACCACTAGCACCACCTGGGAAGCCCATTTAAAATACAATGGGTACTTAATAAGTTTTTGTTGAATGAATATATTCATCCCTTTACACTCTGAGAAAGACATTCAAAGAGCAGGTCGCTGTAATTTGTGGAGTTAGATCATTGGAAGAGAACCGCGAGTGCATGAGTGAAAAGAGGAATGAAACGGGAGGCAAGAACCGCAAGTTCCAAGTCCTCCTTCAGAGTTTTGGGCCTTTAGCAAGATACTTCATCTCTGGAGTTAGACCAGTTTATATGTATTATGAAAACACAAACAAAAAGTAAGCACAGCAATATATCGCAGTAATTGCTCATTTTAGAAAGTCGTTTCTTAATTTACTTCTTTCCATCTGAGGTTATCCTTATGGCTATACATCAAAGCAGTTTGTGAGAAATCCACTTTCCTGTGAGTTGATTTTTAGATGAATAAATTTGACTTTGCTCACAGTCCCCATTTGGAGGTGTTACTGCATATAAGAAAGATCTACTTATCAGGAAATGTTTGTACACCTGAATCCCTGTCTGTGCTGTTCTTGTGTTGCATGTAGAAAACAGCTGATAATTTAACCTTGAATATGTCCCACGACCCCCCACAACCCTGTGTCCAATCAAGTCACAATCTTTTGTCTTTTTTCCTCCCCTTTTAGCAAATTGATGGAGAGGCATTTCTGCTTATGACCCAAACAGACATTGTGAAAATTATGAGCATTAAGTTGGGCCCAGCGCTCAAAATTTTCAACTCTATCTTGATGTTCAAAGCCGCAGAGAAGAACTCTCACAATGAACTTTGAAGGTGGTGAATTTTGAATACCATCAGCTTTCTGCTTTAAAGCTCATATTTTACTCAAAGCACAAAGACAGTTGTAACTTCTAAGTGAGAAGTCTCCAAAAATCTAAAGAGCAATGCTGTCAGATTATTTATATTACTCAAGAGACAATATATATGAATTCTTACAAAAGTGCTTGAGCTTTTAACCAGGTACTGTCTAACAACAGTCATCTTTCGGTTCTGTTCACTGAGCTAAATTTATCTTTGTAAATCTTTTTGAGGCTGGGGGGTGGGGGGAAGGGGGACTTCATTAATTATTTATGGTAAAAGGGGGGCAAAGTAAGAACTTTTGGCATTTTGTAAACATTGTTGAATTCTCTTTCATGTACACTGTTTCTTTTTCAATACTTTCAGGAACCTTTTTTATATAATCAAACTTCAACTTAAACCAAATTAGTCAAAACCTGGCTCAGTTTAGCCAGTGGGACTGTTATCTGTATTGTTAATTCTGTGCCATATTTTGAATTGCAACATTATGCTAAGTATAACTTTGCAAGTCATGATATTGCCTAACTGCTTGTCCTGATTCATTGAGGCTGAATAGTTGTAAAAATTACCTTCCTTTAAATCAGTGTTTTTACTTTTGCACGCAGATATGAAATGTTTAACAAATTACTTTCACCAGCATCTTGACTATAATTACCAAAAACATGTATATAAATAATGGAATTAAAAAATAAAATATATAAACATAAATAAGGTGATGTATTTGAATGGCATCAGTCTCATACGTTGTGGTGCCCTGTGTGTTTACAGGACTCCAGTGATATCAAAGGAATATACAGTTATATTTGAAGGGGGTGCTGTTTGTATGATCCTGAACTATTTATGAGATTATATTGAGCTTTTCTCTGATTGTCATTGAAATAACTGTGGTGCTTTGCAGAGGTGAAGGGATCGTTCTGTCGATGTAAATACTAATCCCAAAAGAGCTCTGTCTTAGACCTTGCAGTGTCCTCCAAACCCAAAGGTTTTCTTCAACATTGGCTAAAGAGAGAGTGTATAGATTTTACTGAAGAGGCAAGATTTGAGGGAGCAACCCCAGTTGAGGCAAACATTCTAAATGCTCACAGATCAGGGAAGTGAATTCCTAAAGCTCCGTTTTGGAGAGATCCTTTTCTCCTTAGAAGTGTTTGCCTCAGTGTAGACGCGTACAGATGCACTTTAACTGAAAGTCCTTGATTACCTGTAAACTGAGAGCTGGTAGTGTTTCTTTTGCAAGAATGCATTTCCAATGCAAAAGGTAAATTATTTTATCAGCCTATGTATGTAACTTCTATTTCTAGGATTGGATATTTATCCAAGGACTATTTTAAAAGTAGAAAGTAAGTTTGTAGCATGTTGTCTGAATTCTGAGGAAAGTTTCACCTTTCTCTGTAGTTGCTCTCATTTTTTCTCATGTAGGATTCCCTTGGTATCTGCCCTTCCCCACACCCTGTTGGAAGTCTGTAGGGGTCCTTTGCTTTTGTCGTAATTCAAGGTAAAACAGGGCCCATGACGTCTGCCATGGCCCCTTCATTTCTTTGCATGAGTCTGCTTAAATAAAGTTTTTCTTTGCTAGTTTTTATTTTCTTTATGTTTTGTTCAGAGTTTGTACTTTCAAGTTGCACTTGTTATACCTGACATGAATAAAATAAACTCTTAATTGCAGATACCTTTTTTACATATGTATGACTCTTAAAAATAGAAGGTTTGAATGAGAGCAGGAGTAATATCAAACATAAGGCATTAGATAGCTGTGTAATGGAGCTGTAGGATTCAGAGCTGTTTGTCAAGCTGTGTCCCGGATGATGTGAAGAGTGACAAAAAGGAAGAAAAAAATTTAAAAATGTTATTGTTAGGTCAAGTAGGGTTCACACACTGAAGACTTATTTTTTAAAGCATGTGTTGTTAAAAAAAGAGAGAGAGAGCCTTTAAATCTTACTGAAAACATCCACTCATTCTGAGAAGCATGTTATTTGTGTTCGAGGCAAGATACTAAGCATCCCTGTTAGGGTGGAACAGTCTACCAAAAGAAGTGGAAAGCTTTCACCATTCCATCCCTGGGATATGCTCTAAGAATGGACTGAGTTTTAACAGAGGAAATAGGGAGCCCATGGTGACAGGGAGGTCCCTGAAATGAGAGAAGCAGCTTTGAGGTAAGACAAAAGCGAGAGCTGAGAAATGTGGAACTTGACAGGACCTTCCCATCAGAAGGCATTTCAAAAACTTAGAAATACTCTATAAGCCAAAGGAGTCCTGCCTGGAGGTTAACGTATAATCCCAGGCTGCCATTTTGCAACTCTTGGGTTCAGTGGATTCAGCCTCCAAAGAAAATAGGGTTAGGTTGGTCAAGCAATATTGAATATTTATTTGTCAAGTGGCATGGCCATGCTGGGCACTGGAAGTAGATACACCACTGAAAGAATGGATGTTATGGGACTCTGCCCTCACAGTCAGCTCATGTCTGTCATGTTCAAAGCCAAACTTCACTGCAGTTTACCTGCAGCTAGCTCCACCTCTCTCTCCCCACCCCCAGCCCAAAGGAGCAAAGAGAGGCTTTATTCAAGGCTAACTCATAAAAAAAAAGGTAATACACAATTGAAAGAGACATGTGTACCAGAGTATTCATTGCAGCACTGTTTACAATAGCTAGGATATGGAAGCAATCTAGATGTCCATCAGCAGATGAATGGATAAGAAAGCTGTGGTACATATACACAATGGAATTACTCAGCTATTAAAAAGAGTCCATTTGAATCAGTTCTAACGAGATGGATGAAACTGGAGCCTATTATACAGAGTGAAGTAAATATCAGAAAGAAAAACACCAATACAGTATATTAACGCATATATATGGAATTTAGAAAGATGGTAATGATGACCCTATATATGAGACAGCAAAAGAGACACAGATGTAAAGAACAGACTTTTGGACTCTGCGAGAAGGTGAGGGTGGGATGATTTGAGAGAATAGCATTGAAACATGTATATTACCATGTATGAAATAGATTGCCAGTCCAGGTTCAATGCATGAGACAGCGTGCTCGGGGCTGGTGCACTGGGATGACCCTGAGGGATGGGATGGGGAGGGAGGTGGGAGGTGGGTTCAGGATGGGGAACATATGTACGCCCATGGCTGATTCGTGTGAATGTATGGCAAAAACCACTACAATATCGTAATTAGCCTCCAGTTAAAATAAATTAAGTAATTTACCAAAAAAAGGTAATACAAATGAAACATATTTACAAAACAAAGGCTCATAGACTTAGAAAGCAAATTTATGGTTACCAAAGGAGAAAGGTGAGGGGAGAGATAAATTGGGAGTTCAGGACTGATGTATACACAGTGCTATATTTAAAATAGTTAACCAACAAGGTCCTACTGTATAGCGCAGGGAACTCTGCTCAATATTCTATAATAACCTAAGTGGGAAAATTGAAAACAGATACATGTGTATGTATAACTGAGTCACTTGGCTGTACACCTGAAACTAACACATTATTAATCAACTATACTCCAATCCAAAGTAAAAGAAGGAAAAATAAAAAAGGCCAGCTATAGAGATTGTGGACCTCCAAGGGAAAGGACTCTTAAAATTTGGTAAATTCATTCTGGAGAAGAGGAACAAGATTGTGAAACTTAAAACATTGGAGTGGGGGAGGAGAATAATTGGTAGAAATAAAAGAAACTTTATAAGGAACTAAAGGCACATCGAAGTGAAAGGAAAGAAATGGAAACTGTAGAAGAGGGACTAGTTATGCAGAAATGTACCAAATTGTTCTTACCCGTCCATTCTCATGTAAGCCGTGAATAATTGCAGAGGTAGCCAGCTGATCTCAAACTTTCTTTTTTCCCACTGACTTAAGCATTTTAATGAACAGTCAGAGATAAAGATACTAGTATTTCGCAGTATTTCTAGAGATGTGTTATAAAAATTTGTTCAATCATGTGAATCCTTCTTAAACTTAAAGTAATTGGATGCAATAACCCAGAAAATGTCCATTGCACTGTGATGCCCCGTATTAGCACACTTACATTCTTCAGTCTTTTAAACCAATTAGTCCTTTCAAAACTAAATACCGTCAAGATTGTGATAATAGCAAGAGGCACCTTAAAACCATAATGTTCGATAAATTACAATGTGGAACTCTGGGCTGGATGAGGCACAGGACTAGGGCTCCTGAAAGAGACTGGAGAGCTGATCTAGGAAGGGCCTAACTTGGAAACTGGAAGCTGGGGCCCTGGGAGTGCAAAGCCAGGTTCTTATTACAGATCCAAACTAGCCCATGGGGCAACCAAGGCATATGAGAACACTGGAGGTCAAAAGGAGGGAAAACCAGAAACCTTGTGGGGAGACAAGAACCAGCCATATCACTGTATCTCAAGGGAGGGAAGCAGAGGAAGAGGAACAAGTGTCACCGATGATCAAAACCTGTGCCAGCGAGACGGTCCAGCAGTGAGGAAACCTCAGGAATAGCCGCAGTTCTCAACAGATAGGATGGAAGGAAACCTAAACATCCTGCAGGGCACGTCAGCAAGCAGTTAGAAGAACTGGGGAGTTGTGTGCCATGCTGAGTCAGTTCAGCCGTGTCCGACTCTTTGCGACTCTGTGGGCCATAGCCCACCAGGCTCCTCCATCCATGGGGATTCTCCAGGCAAGAATACTGGAGTGGGTTGCTATTCTCTTCTCCAGGGGATCTTCCTGACCCAGGAATTGAACCTTTGTCTCTTAGCTATGTCTCCTGCATTGGCAGGGTGCGGTGGGGTTTACCACTAGCACCACCTGTACATCTTAAAATGCTCCAATTCAAAATGTTTCCAAACAATGCTCAAACCAAAGAGACAGAACCACAGGCCACAAATGTGCAGCTCCTGGGCATTCAGTTCAGTTCAATCGCTCAGTTGTGTCCAACTCTTTGTGACCCCATGGATGGCAGCACGCCAGGCTTCCCTGTCCATCACTAACTCCCAGAGCTTACTCAAACTCATGTCCATCGAGTCAGTGATGCGATCCAACCATCTCATCCTCTGTAATCCCCTTCTCCTCTGGCCTTCAGGGTCTTTCCCAATGAGCTGGATCTTAGCGTCAGGTGGCCTAAGTATTGGAGCTTCAGCTTCAGCATCAGCACTTCCAATGAAGGACTGATCTCCTTTAGGATTGACTGGTTGAATCTCCTTGCAGTCCAAGGGACTCTCAAGAGTCTTCTCCAACACCACAGTTCAAAAGCATCAATTCTTCGGCACTCCTAGGCATTAAGTCTTTCAAAAGTGGACATAACTACCTTAAGTGCAAGTCATTCCCTAATTTGAAGGATTTTAAGAAAATGTGAAGCATAGTGTCTTTTAAAAACTAATGCCCCCAAGTGTTAACTTGGATTGGAATTTCTTAAAATTTGAAATAAACAGCTCTTTAAGTTGTATTTTATTACAGAATTTCAATAAAGAATTTGTGTCAAAGTGTAAAGTTAGAAGGTATTAATATTCATTTGGATCTCAGTGACAAGATGATTTTCTAATATTAATACCTACCTCTACTAAATCAAAAAAATGGTTAATAGTTTCAGCTACCCCAGAGATCCATTCTGCTTAAATATTTGGCAGGCTCTTAAGTGACTGGATGTTGAAATCCTACTTCCTTTTCCTTTTCTTTCATAGAAGGAAAATATGGACTCTGCACATCAAAAATCAGTGTCTCTAGGAAGTTGAGGGTTTGAGACAGTCTTCTTGGACACTCAATCTCAAACACATGGAAGGAAGCTATGAGAGCAGACAAGGCTGTAATAGAGTCATCCACCTTTATGAGTCTCTCTTTTTCTAAATACAAAGAAAATTCACAGACATCCACGTTGAAAGGGTTCTTAACTTCTAACACAGGCGTGGACACTTGCACCTGAATAAAAAAGATTAGAGTCACCACCCCGTGGTATGTAAAACAACTAAATAATACAGTGTGCCTCAATTTAACCATGATATTACAATAAACGCACTTGTTGCAGTTTAGCATTTTGTAAATATGACAAAACATAACTTTAAAATAGGCCACCACCGTGCTTCAATTTATCATATTAAATATCAAACCAATGATCATTGACATACTGCATACCTTGTTATTCACAACAACAAAAAGGCTTGAATCCTCCCCAAAAACATCTGGTAGGAGTAAACAAGTGGCTGTCATCTTCATATCTGTCAAAGCAAACATACTTACGTCCAAGTAATTGGTGTAAGTAAAGCCAGTATTAAAATGTGTGGATGTTTTTGTTGCTGTTACCTTCTAAAGAACAAATTCGCTTTCTTAGATCTTAGTTCCCTTAGAATTTTTTTTTAGACAACATCCCCTTGTAGTAAACATTCAAGATCTCCTGTTCTGCCCTCCATGTCACAGCCAAGAGGAGGTAAGATTTCTGTACTCTGTCCACCTGCCAGATTGATTTCATTGTACTTAACCTGTGGTCCGTAAATTACCTTCTATATGAAACTAACAAGTTACTAGTTTCCTAAATATAATATTACAATATCAAGTGTACTTTTAAAATCTATTCTTAAGCTCCTTCTACTTGTGAAATTTTTTCTTCCTCACATATTTTTTCACTAAATTCTACAAAATATAGCTTTCCTAATTACCCTGAATTATATAGGTAACTGAGATCAGATCACCCCATCCCCCAAGTTTACTAACGTTTCAACGTGTCTTCATCTGTATGCTGTTTCATCTTTTCTTGCAATGCAATATTGATTGGGTTGTCCACCAAAGAAAGAGAAGCCAGTATATTTTCTGAATAGGATTCCAAAATGTGCCTTGTTTTCTTATAAATATCTGTTCTTGTAAGGAGTTGGAATTCTCTGAAGAGCTGAAAAAAGAAAAAGATCACAAGAGAAGCTAACCTATGGACTACAGGAATTAGATTACTCGTAGAATTACATTAAGCTTTGAATGCTAGTTTATATACTAGATATTTGATTCGTTTTAGTGGAGAAGTAGACTTAAGACAGAGGAAGAGAAAAGAGTGGAAGCCTGACGTGAACAGAAAAAGATAAATAGTGGATATGACAAACATCTAAGCCTACAGAATTAAAACTGGATGCAGACTGGAGCAAATAAGGGTAACAAAGTAATTGCGGGGGGGAAGCAAACAAAAAAGAAATCCCTCCACAAAGAATACAATGAATTATTTTGGCTGTCTGTTACCCAGCCAAGATTCTAGGATCTTACACTTCTTTACTACATTGTTATTTTGGTATTCCCCAGGAAGAGGCACAAGAAGAAATCTATCTGAAATTAGGAAGCAAACATTGAAAAAATCCCTAAGCCTGAAAGGGAAAAGAGCTTTAGAGACACTGTAACACCAGACAGAAATAAGGGATGGAAAACAATCTAAATGTACAATCTAAATGACTATGAGATGAAAGCTAAACCAGTTAACCTGTATGGAAACCCCTTTACTCAGAATAACTTTTTCCTGCTAATGCCTAAGTTCCTCTCTTGGGAGAATTCGACCACCACTCCCTCCCCCCCCCTTTTTTTTTTTTGACAGTGACATTATAAAACTCTTCATCACCCACACTAAAAGGAATTATGTCATCATCACTTTCCCCAAAACTCTATAAAAAACAGTTATATACTATCCACTGGGTCTCTGCTTCTTGAATGTTTTGGTGGATCATAAATTGCCCAAAGATTGGGTCTGAAAGTTATCAGAAAACTGGAATGCACATCCTCATAAAGGCACAGAAGCTCTGCTATCAGGCAATCCTCAGTGGGCACTAATCTGTATTAATACCCTAAAAAGAAACTCAGAGAGGAGGGAGATGTGAAGTGAAACACAAGGAAGGTAGAGAGTCCACTTTCTTGGATGCAGAACCTAGGAATTGCTTTAACTTTAAAAAAAAAAAAAAAGAATTCAGGTTGACATTAAAGTTGCAGAAAGAGTAAATAGAGGTCACAAATGGCCTTCGAGCAACTTTGCCCAAGGCTAACATTTTTGACTGATTTGAAAATAAGCTGTAGACAGGATGCCCTCTTAATCTTTAATTCTTCATTGCATATTATTATTCCTTGAACTTAAGAATTATAAGGACACTATTCTACAAGAGCACAGCATAACCATCAAAATCAGGAAAATCTAATTCACAGACCCTGTTCAAACTTTCCATTTGTTGCAGTCATGCTCTTTACAAATCTCAGATCTAATCCAGGAACACGTGAGACTTAGATATGTTTCTTTGGTCTCTTTCAGTCTGAAACAGCATCTCGGTTTTCCTTAAATTCCTTAACATATTTGAAAAGTAGAAGCCTATTACTTGGGAGAACATCGCCTCATTTCAGGTTCATATGATGTTTCTTAATGATTTACAAATTTTTTAGCAAGAATGCTGGCACTTCTTCATCAGGAGGATGGTTGTTGGTCCCATTATTGAAGTTAGTCACTGATTGCTCGGTTAAAATGGAATCTTCCAGGTTAATTCATATATATGTAATAATTATTAATTAAAATATTGACTGTGCCAAAGCTTTTGACTGTGTGGATCACAATAAACTGTGGAAAATTCTGAAAGAGATGGGAATACCAGACCATCTGACCTGTCTCTTGAGAAACCTGTATGCAGGTCAGGAAGCAAGAGTTAGAACTAGACATGGAACAACAGACTGGTTCCAAATAGGAAAAGGAGTATGTCAAGGCTGTATATTGTCACCCTGCTTATTTAACTTATATGCAGAGTACATCATGAGAAACGCTGGGCTGGAAGAAGCACAAACTGGAATCAAGATTGCAGGGAGAAATATCAATAACCTCAGATATGCAGATGACACCACCCTTACGGCAGAAAGTGAAGAGGAACTAAAAAGCCTCTTGATGAAAGTGAAAGAGGAGAGTAGAAAAGTTGGCTTAAAGCTCAACCTTCAGAAAACTAAGATCATGGCATCTGGTCCCATCATTTCACGGGAAATAGATGGGGAAACAGCGTCAGACTTTATTTTGGGGGGCTCCAAAATCACTGCAGATGGTGATTGCAGCCATGAAATTAAAAGACGCCTACTCCTTGGAAGGAAAGTTATGGCCAACCTAGACAGCATATTTAAAAGCAGAGACATTACTTTGGCAACAAAGGTCTGTCTAGTCAAGGCTATGGTTTTTCCAGTCATCACATATGGATGTGAAAGTTGGATGGTGAATACAGCTGAGTGCTGAGGAATTGATGCTTTTGAACTGTCGTGTTGGAGAAGACTCTTGAGAGTCCCTTGGACTGCAAGGAGATCAAACCAGTCCATCCTAAAGAAGATCAATCCTGGGTGTTCATTGGAAGGACTGATGTTGAAGCTGAAACTTCAATACTTTGGCCCCCTCATGGGAAGAGTTGACTCATTGGAAAAGACCCTAATGCTGGGAAGGATTGGGGGCAGGAGGAGAAGGGGATGACAGAGGATGAGATGGCAGGATGGCATCACCGAGTTGATGAGCACGGGTTTGGGTGGACTCCGGGAGTTGGTGATGGACAGGGAGGCCTGACGTGCTGCAGTTCATGGGGTCGCAAAGAGTCGGACACGACTGAGCGACTGAACTGAACTGTATGTATTTTATAGGGCGATCCCTTGAGCTGATACAAATATCTTGTTCCTACTGTAATTTCCATCTGTAAGATTAAGCATTAATGAATGATTCTTGCCTGAATCAACCATCTACTGACTCACTTAGCATTTAAAAAGATCAGTATTTCACACACAGTACTCTGCTAGGTATTTTGGGAACTACCACCATGTTTAGAACATGCTTAGCTCAGATGGTATTAAGAATCCACCTGCAATGCAGGAGATCCCAGTTCGATTCCTGGATCAGGAAGATCTGCCAGAAAAGGGATAGGTTACCCATTCCAGTATTCTTGGGCTTCCCTTGTGGCTCAGCTGGTAAAGAATCCGCCTGCAATGTGGGAGACCTGGGTTCAATCAATGGGTTGGGAAGATCCCCTGACAAAGGGAAGGGCTGTCTACTCCAGTATTCTGGCCTGGAGAGTTCCATGGTCTGTATAGTCCATGAGGTCACAAAGAGTCACACACGACTGAGCAACTTTCACTTTTACTTTCTAACATTTTAGACTATCGGTTTAACAATTTTTGCTTTACAAGTGTATTTTATACATGTGCCAATCTGTCATACTCTTCTAATAGTTACAAGCTACTAGATATTGCTGTTCCTAGCAACTGAAAGAGAATCCAAGTGATGAATAAGGTAGGGTTGCTGAAAATGAATTAACTGAAATAATCCGTGTAAAGCACTGAGAATATGCCTGCTATGTAATAAACATTCAAATGTTCTCTATCGATATTATTATTAAAATAAATAATGCAGACAAATTCTTATTTCAGTTTTTTCTATTGGGAGGGTAGAGAAGAAAAGCCTGTAAAACTTTTCATTTCATTTGGTTTCTTGCACTCATAGCATTCCTTCATGAAATGCATTCTCAGATAAAACTCTGATGAAGCTTTCATTATATACTACAGCCAAAATTACAGTGAAATTATAAGACGTTTAATGGCCATCTTAAATAAACTAAATGGAAGGATGTTTGATTTACCCATAAAAACTTCATATATTTTAAGACCACTTAAAGAATCTCTCCGCAATGTGGGAGAACTGGGTTCAATCCCTGGATTGGGAAGATCCCCTGGAGAAGGGAACCGCTACCCACTCCAGTATTCTTGCCTGGAGAATTCCATGGACAGAGGAGCCTGGCAGGCTATGTCCATGGGATTGCAAAGAGTCGGACACAACTGAATGACTTTCACTTTCACTTTATAAAATAATTTGGGATCATAAAGGAAACTGATGATGAGTAATGCTGCAGGCTAACAGCACACTAATAAACGATCTTGATTATCTAAATGTGTGCAAAGGGAAAATGTTTCCCACTGTCAAAGTCCCCCAAAGCAGTGGTGCCTTGGGGTACCACTAGCGACTCTTCATATCTGATGACAGCCAGTGTGTGTTAGCAGAATATGATTCCAGAGATTCTTACCAAATGCGCCTCAGTGTAGCTCCTTGGGCCCTACACATTCTACTGAGATTCACACCCATTATCTTGCTACACAGTCCTGTTACCACTCCAAGAGGAGAGAGAGAAAAGTCCATTGGAACACACTAATCAGAGTATTATAGGCAAACAAAGATACCTGATGAGGGCACTTCAGGAAGGGAAACATTTTAAGAACGTCCTTCAGAGGTGTTCTGCCACCAATCAACTTTCTTCTTATTTCCAAAGTCTGGTTCATCCTCTTATCAATTTCTCTCCAGTCCTTTTCTGTTTTCACATATTCTTGCTGGAACCAGTTAATATGTTCATCTGCCTCAGAAACTAAACAAACAGCTTCCTCCTGCAAAATATTTTCAAAATATCATATGTTCCATGTATCAGGTGGCAGTTTAATATTCCATGAAGACTTGAATTATGAGCTGTTGTTACGTACTCAGTAATGCCCTCATATGTAGCCTTATGTTTGGCTTTAACTAACAAATATTGTGAACAAATCTTTGATGCTGTGAACAAATCAAATAGTTAATTACCAACTATGGAGTTATAATCTGTTCTCTTTACAGATTTAAGAGCTATTCATTTCCTACACACCCTTTTACATGGATATCTAGATTATCCAGAAGTTTAACATGTAATAAGAATGTCATATATTCCTGTGCATTTAAATTTTAGAAGGCAAAATATTAAAAAGAGATAAAAAGGTTTTTAATGAAGGTTTTGTTATTGTTTGTATTCTTCCTTTTTAAATGCCTATTTGGAGTTGTAGTATCATGCCATATAATCCAAATTCAAAACAAATACAGTGGGTATATTGTAATACTAAATCATGAAATTGCCAATTATATTCCCTATACATTTGGTACCTTGGATCAGGTGGGGTGGCTAAAAGGTATCCCACATATTCTCATTAAAAATCAAAAGCAAAAAAAAAAATCTAAGGCAGGCGGAACAAGATGTCAGAGGAGTAGGTGGACATGTAGTACATCTCTCTCCACGGATACATCTCTCCAGGAATACAACTTCAGACACAGAAGTGGACGCAGAACACCAGTTGAGAGTAGACAGGAGTACCTGACCAGTGGGAAAGTGTCAGGGAACATTTGGCAGGAGGCTTCCTGTGTGCTGTTTCCTGATGTCCCTTACTAATCCCTGAATATTCAGAGATGAGTGGAGAGGCAGGAATGCATACATTCTTAAAGTAAAAGTAACTAATTACGGCCTTCCCTTTCTGTTATGGAAAATGAGTTTTACAACCACCTCTCTTGGAGATGGATTCTAGCCTTATGTTTCCTGGATGTGTTTGTAAGATTCTTGGTCCTAAGACAACACATATATACTGACATTACATTGAATAAACGCCTTTACTCCATCAGAGTCTTGGTCCCCATGTCTCTATTCATTTCTCTCTTTCTCTACTTTCTCTTTTCCTTTATTTTCTTATCGTGGACTCTGTACCCTCAAGCCCTGGCCCATTAAAGGGCCATAACAGAAAAGAATATGTAGGACGATGCAAAACTTGGTAGGACAAAGGAACTAGGGGGGAAAAACAAGAATGTTTCTAGGATGGACCTGCCCTTGGTGGGTGGGGTAACTGAAGCAGGGGTCTAGTCCCCACATCCGGGCAATTGTCTGAGTCAGAAGAGAAACATTTAAGGCTGAGTGTGAAACAGCTGATCTGTGGCAGCCTAAATGGAATGAGAATCAGACAGTCCTTGCTGCGGCCATACATACCCCGGACAGGGAGGTAGGTTCCCTAGAAGGTGCAGCAGCTGGGAGCTGGAGCTGAGGGATTGTGGAGCGATCCCAGGGTGAGGGCTGCTGTTGACTGTGCAGAGACAGTCTCGATTTTTCTGTGCTCAGCTTTCTTCACCATCCAACTCTCACATCCATACATGACTACTGGAAAAACCATAACCTTGACTAGACGGACCTTTGTTGGTAATGTCTCTGCTTTTAAATATGCTATCTAGGTTGGTCATAACTTTCCTTCCAAGGAGGAAGCGTCTTTTAATTTCATGGCCGCAATCACCATCTGCAGTGATTTTGGACCCCCCAAAAATAAAGTCTGACACTGTTTCCACTGTTTGTCCATCTATTTCCCATGAAGTGATGGGAAGAGATACCATGATCTTGGTTTTCTGAATGTTGAGCTTTAAGTGAACTTGTTCACTCTCCTCTTTCACTTTCATCAAGAGGCTTTTTAGTTCCTCTTCACTTTCTGCCATAAGGGTGGTGTCATCTACATATCTGAGGTTATTGATATTTCTCCTGGCAATCTTGATTCCAGCTTGTGCTTCTTCCAGCCTAGTGTTTCTCATGATGTACTCTGCTTACAAGTTAAATAAGCAGGGTGACAGTATACAGCCTTGACATACTCCTTTTCCTATTTGGAACCAGTCTGTTGTCCCATGTCCAGTTCTAAATGTTGCTTCCTGACCTGCATACAGGTTTCTCAAGAGACAGTTCAGATGGTCTGGTATTCCCATCTCTTTCAGAATTTTCCAGTTTATCGTGATCCACACAGTCAAAGGCTTTGGCATAGTCAACAAAGCAGAAATAGATGGTTTTCTGGAACTCTCTCACCATTACTGGTTGCCATACCCTTCTAGAGCACTATATTTCCTGCTTCCCTAACTGCCAACTCCCCTGAGTACCTGGTGCTGCAGAACCCATGTGACCCAAGCAGCAAAACCAACTCCACATCTGGCCCTCACTGGGGCAGACTCAAGTCCTCCAGGGCAGCCTCAGAAGCAAACCCCAATGGACGACCCACATGCAGAGGTGGAAGTGAAACCACAATTGAAACCCAAGGGCAGTGTGGCCAAGGAAGAAGACCCAAAACCTTCCCACTAGTTGTACAAGTTTCAGATTAAATCCACACGATCAACTAGGCAGACTCTGTATCTACGGAATATATAAAAGAACTTTGAGAGCTCCCACAAAACAAAATGCACTAGTTCTGATAGTTGTGGACATTGGAGGTAAGGATACACAAGAGTAGGACAAATTAGAATCTGAGCTTCATCCACAACAGGTCCAGGAACCTGTTGGAGAGCATCCTACGGAGGTGAGGTGAACTGTGACGCCCAGCGAGGGAAAGCACTCTGACAGCAGTGACTCAAGAAAGAACATTTATTATTATTATGTTTTGACTTGTTCTGTAGACTCTTCTGGATTTTTTAAAAATTTTTTTTCCTTTTTCCCCCTTTGCCCTCTGCTCTGTTGTAGTTGTTGATTTTATTGGCACCATGAAATCTAATTAAGCTCTTGAGTTTGTTTTTTTTCTCAGTCACATTTTTTATTGTTGTTATAAACCTCTGCTTCTATGTTGGGCTTTTGCAGTTCTATGGAGTTTTCCTTTTTTTCTCTCTTTTTTTAATTTGAATTTTTAATTTTTTAAGCCTATTATTATTTTTTCTACATTTATTCCTTTGTTTGCTTTTCCTACTGTTCTTTTCCCCTTGCAATTAATCTTCAATGTATATAAATCTTCTTCATCTACTTTTATTTAACTTTGCTTATCTATTCTTTCTTTATTTCTTTCCTTTCTCAACATATTTGTTAGTTTTGTTTTCATTGCTTTATTCCCCACTTGGCACCTTCCTTTATTTTTGTTTTCCCAGTTTGTGCTTTGGTTAATGTTGTTCTAAACTGGTAGATATAATTTTTGATTTCCTTTGTTTGCTGGGTCAATCTATTTTACTTTATTGGACTGTTTTGATTTTGCTTATTTTACAGTCATCAAGACAGTATGGTACTGGCACAAAAACAGAAATATAGAGCAATGGAACAAGATAGAAAGACCAGAAATAAACCCATGCACCTAGGAGTACCTTATTTTTGACAAAGGAGGCAAGAATATACAATGGGGCAAAAAGTCTCTTCAATAAATGGTGCTAGGAAAACTGGACAGCTACATGTAAAAGAATGAAATTAGAACACTTCCTAACACCATACATAAAGATAAACTCAAAATGGATAAAACTCTAAATGTAAGACCAGAAACTAAAACTCTTAGAGGAAAACATAGGTAGAACACTGGATGACATAAATCAAAAAGATCCTCTATGACCCACCTCCTAGAGTAATGGAAATAGAAACAAAGTAAACAAATGGGACCTGATTAAACTTAAAAGCTTTTGCACAGGAAAAGAAACAATAAGCAAAGTGAAAAGACAACCCTCAGGATGGGAGAAAATAATGGCAAATGAAACAACTGACAAAGAATTAATCTCCAAAATATATAAGCAGCTCATACGACTCAATACCAGAAAAATAAACAACCCAATCAAAAAGTGGAAAAAGGACCTAAACAGACATTTTTCCAAAGAAGATATATAGATGGCTAAGAAACACATGAAAAGATGCTCAACATTGCTCAATATTTAAAAAATGCAAACCAAAACTGCAATGAGATATCACCTCACACCAGTGAGAATGGCCATCATCAAAAAGTCTACAAACAATAAATGCTGGAGAGGGTGTGGAGAAAAGGGAACACTCTTGCATTGTTTGTGGCAATGTAAATTGATACAGCCACTATGAAATATGGTATGGAGATTCCTTAAAAAGCTAGGAATAAAATCACCATATGACCCAGCAATTCCACTCCTAGGCATATACTCTGAGAAAACCGAAATTGAAAAAGACATATGTATCCCATTGTTCATTGCAGCACTGTTTATAATAGCTGGAACATGGAAGCAACCTAGATGTCCATCTACAGATGAATGGATCAAGAAGTTTTGGTACATATACAAAATGGAATATTACACAGCCATAAAAATGAATGCATTTAAGTCAGTTCAAATGAGGCGGATGAAACTAGAACCTATTATACAGAGTGAAGTAAGTCAGAAAGAGACAGATAAATATTGTATTCTAATGCATACACACGGAATCAAGAAAAATGGTACTGAAGAATTTATTTACAGGGCAGCAGTGAAGAAACAGATATAGAGGATAGACTTATGGACATGGGGAGAGGGGAGGAGAGGGCGAGATGTATGGAAAGAGTAACGTGGAAACTTACATTACCATGTGTAAAATAGAGAGCCAATGGGAATTTGCTGTATGGCTCAGGAAACTCAAACAAGGGCTCTGTATCAACCTAGAGGGTGGGATGGGGAGGGAGATGGGAGGGAGGTTCAAAAGGGAGTGGGTATATGTGTGCCTATGGCTGATTCATGTTGCAGTTTGACAGAAAACAACAAAATTCTGTAAAGCAATTATCCTTCAATTAAAAAATAAATTAATTAATAACAGCAACAAAAACCTAAGACAATCAGGGAATTCCCTGGTAGTCCAGTGGTGAGGACTCTTTCACTGTTGAGGCCCAAAGTTTAATCTCTGATTGGGGAAATATGATCCTGCAAGCCTCACAATTTGGCCAGAGAAACAAACAAACAAATAAAAACCCCTAAGGCAATCAACAGGGGGCAATCAATTTTTCTTTCTCAAAAAATTAGTTGAGAGGACACCTGGCTGAACTACACTTGAATCAACAAGTTGACATACTGTCACCTGACCAGAATGTGAACAGATGTTACCTGTAAAAGATGGGAAAAATTAGAACTTTTACAACTATATTAGGAAAGTGTCAAGTAGATCCACTATCTGTGAACATAAGATGATTAGCAAGCCATAGAACAAGTGAACAAATTTCTAGAGAAAAATGTAACATACCAGCAGACCAAAAAGAAATTCCTACAACCTTATATAAATTTAGTTAGAAGATAAAAGTCTTTCTACAAAGAAAATACCGAGTCCTGAAGGTTTCACAGTCAAATTCTGCTAAACTTTCAAAACAGAGTGTGTACCAAATTTACATAAATTCTTCCAAGAAAAGAATTCTATGAAGTATTCCAATCCATTCTACGAAGCCCTCTATGAAGCCTCTGTTTATGACACTGACTCCTAAACATGGAAGAACTGTATGAGAAAAGATAAGCATAGGTCAATCTCATTCCTGGACAGAGTTGCACATATTAGGAACAAGGAAAAACTAACTTGGATGTACCCTAGAAATGCAACAAGTGTTTGACATGAGTAACTGGTCACGCTTCCTGCTGACTAGGGTGTATTCTGGAGAGTGTCATTTAGCCCTCTGATTCCTCCAAGGTAGTCGTCCGCTCTAGAAGTCACCGGCCACACGTGCCTATAGAGTGCTAGAACTGGGGCTAGACCAAATTAATACACGTGCTGGAAACACTGGATTTCAAAGACTTAGTATGCAAAAAAGGAATGTAAAACATCTCATTAACAAATTTTCATAATGATTACATGCTGAAATGATCATATTGGGTTAGTTAAAATATAGTTTAATATTATAATTCTACCCGCTTTGTTTCACTTTCCGTGAATGTGACTACTAGAAAATGTTACATGATATCTTTGGTGCATATTATATTACTATTGGAGAATGCTATGTTAGATGGTAGGGTTTTCTTCATAACAAATTCCAATCAGCCCTGTTTTTACTTCTATTGTCATCAAATTGACTTTGAAAATGATGCTTCCTTGTGTAACTTGAGCAGTTTTTTCCTTAACGTACAGTCATGTGTCTTAGTCAGCAGGGAAAGGGCTTTGACTTTGCCCCATGTTTCCAAGTGCACAGCTAATTTGTAAACCTTCACAGTATTAGTAAATGTGCCACCTGCTGATGGCAGTAATTGCATTATATCCAGAATGCAATTAACTGTCAACGTTTTTCTTCAACTTTTGCTATCTTGTTCAGTTTTGCACCGTGAGAGAAGCAACTGTGAAAAAGGCTATAAAAATGAGTAGAATATTATACAATAAATTATCATGTGTCATTGTTCAGTAAGAAGCAAACAGTAAATGCCCTAAAAGAAATTCAAAGGAACCTAGTAGATGTCCTTAGCATTTGACTATCCAAGCAGTTTTTTCATGGCTTTCAAATCCATTTGATTTCTAAGCCAAAGAAAGCTAACACACAGAATTACTTCATGACTTTCAAAGTCATGGGGTACATATGTTCTCAAATAAGTAGAAAAGTAAAATGTTTTAAGAGAAATGAACTACAGTAGCCCCCTCCTTATCTGCAGGGGATACGTTCAAAGAACCCCACGGGAAGCCTGAAACTGCAGACGGTATTGAACCCTACCTACAGACTGTTTTTCCCTTAACATAGACCTATGATAAAATTTAATTTATAAATAAGGCACGGCTAGTAACTAACAGCAATAACTAAGAATAAAATAGAAAAATTATGACAATATACTGTAATAAAGTTTATGTGAAGGTGGTCTTTCTCCTTCAATTTACAACTTATGAATTGCTTATTTCTAGAATTTTCCATTTAATATTTTCAGAACACAGTCCACCATGGACAAGTGAAATCTCAGATAACTCAGACAATGAAATTGTATAAGTATAGTGCTAGTAATTTAACACCTGGCAGTTAGTTAGCTAGCTAGCTAGCTTGTTTATCTATTTAACTAATGTTTGGAGGACTTTGTATGCAAGGACACCACAATCATTTATTAAATCCTTGTGTCCTAGATACAGCATAAGTTTTTTAAAAAGCACAAATTAACCTCTCTATAGAAACTTCTGTGACATTCCCAGTATATTTTGATATTGCAAATCAGAATTGGGCGAAATATTAGTTTTGAATTTTTCATAGAACTCCATCACTCGATGAAGCTTTTCAGGAGCAGAAGAATCACTGAGATGTGGATCTAAAGCCTGACACGCCGAGCTTGGAGCTGCTGGTTATTATTCAGGATAGGCAAGATGCTGCTGCTGCTGTACCTAATAACCCCCAGATATTAGAGCAACAGAAGTTTATCTCTCTTGGGACAGACCCATCTCTTCATCCTCCTCAACCAAAAAATCTGGCTTTACCATCTAGAAAGTCAGTCACCACTGCCAAAAAGAGGGAGAAGATGGAGCACTGCATACTGGATCTTCAACACCCTTGACACTCCTCACATTTCAGTGGTCAGAGTCAGTCTCCTGGCCACATCTCACTTCAAGGGAGTGGAGAAGTACAGTCCTGCTGGTTGTCCAGGGGAGCCAAGCTGAGTTACTTGGTGAGCAGAAATCATATCCACACTCATCTACCTCTGGGTTTCTTATTATATGACACCACAGCTCTCCTTTTAGCCAATTTCAGACAGTGTTGTCTGTTATCTATGGCCAAAACCATAATAACAATGCTAGAACACTCAAATTTCAAACCAGAAAAAATTCCCCTAAATAAATTCTATATCCAGCAAAACATCCTTCAGATATGAAGGAGAGATTTAAGACATTCTCAGATAAATACAGTGAGAGACTTGGTCACTAGCAGATCTGCCCTACCACAAATTCTAAAAGTGGTCTTTCAAGCTCAAATGAAAGAACATGAACTGTAACTCAAACCAACATGAAAAAATACAGGACTGGTAAAGATCATGACATAGGTAAATATAAAAGACAGTTTGAATCCATTTTCTGGTTGTAACTCTCCCATCTTGTTTTAAAAACAATTGCATGAAGCAATAGCTATAAATTCTGTGTTGAGGGACTTACAATGTATAAAATTTAACTAAGAGCACAAAAGGGAAGAAGGGTATTGTTATACAGGGGCAAAGTTTTTATATGCTAGTACAATTAAAAGGGTATGAATCCAAACTAGATTATTATAAATCAAGGTATTAGTTGTAATCTCCAGGGCAACCACTAAGGAGATAACTAAAAATGTTTATTTACTAAGAGAAACAAAAAAAGGGAATTACATTAATATACTAGAAAATACCTACTTTAACACAATGGAAGGCAGTAATTAAGGGATAAGGGATAATATAAGAGGAGATGACATATATTAATAGAAAACAAATAGCAGACATAATTCCTACCTTATCAGTAATCATATTAGGTAACTGACAGATGGATCTAAAAAAAGTATCCAACTATATACAGTCTACTAGAGACACACTTTAGATTCAAAGTCATAAGTAAGTTGAAGGTAAAAAGATGGGAAAAGATATATTATGCTAGCAGTAACCAAAAGAGAGATAGAATAGCTATACTAATATGAGACAAAATAAACAACACAAAAATTGTTCCTAGAGACAAAGGAGGATATTTTATAATGGGAAGAGGGCCAATCCGTTAAGAAGATATAACAATTATCAGCTTATACACACTTAACAACAGCCCAAATATCATGTGTCAAAAACTGACAGAAGGAAGCAAGAGACAATAATAGTAGTTGGGGATTTTAATGTCACTTTCAATAATGAATAGAACAACTGAACATGTGATAAACAAGCAGTTCGAAGACTAGAGTGACCGCTATTCCTGGAGAAGGCAACAGGGATTGTAGGAATTTGGAGCTGGATGAGGGCTTCTTGGGTGGCAATAGTGGTAAAGAATCTGCCTGACAATGCAGGAGATATGAAAGTTGCAGATTCAGTCCCTCGGTCAGAAGATTCCCTGGAGGAGGGAATGGCAACCCCCTCCAGTACTCTTGCCTGGAAAATCCAACGGACAGAGGAGCCTGGCAGGCTACAGTCCATACAGTCATACAGAGTTGAACATGACTGAAGTGACTTAGCATGCACAGAAATCATGCATAAAATGAAAACCTCCAAGAAAATGTCATCAAAAGGACTTCTGAAGAAACAGGTAAGATTAAGTTACGTAAGATTCTAAAAAAATAAAAGTATAGATTAAATTAGCTGATTAAGGTAAAATAATCTGTGTATTTAAAGATCACATTAATAGCCTCCAAACTGAGAGGTTATTGCAACTAGGAAAAGAAATAGAGAGAAAAGCAAAAGCCTTTGTGGGAAATTCAAAGTCCTTCCTGTACTGCTTCAAGAAACCAAAATAAATGTTCACCAAATATCCAATTCAGAGTTCATTTGCTCCATAAAGACAGAGGAGAATCTTTTCAAAGTGGATGAAAATATCAGGTGCAGATATGAAGAACTGGACACATGAGAGATTCAAGCCAAGTTTCTTCAGAAAAACTTTAAAGAAGCAATGACTATTATCAAAGTCAGCTTATATCCCATGAGTAACAAGTTTATGGTAATAAGTTGAAGGCTTTACTGGCTGAAAGAAATCTCAATAATCTAAGAAAAGAAAATGTGTACTTTAGCCAAAAAAGCATTTTAAAAGTATGGAAGGGGAACATATGTATACCCATGGCAGATTCATGTCAATGTATGGCAAAACCAACACAATAAAGTAAAGAAAATTAAAAAAAAAAATAAAAGTATATTTAGATCCTGATGTTTCAAATGAGGCATTTGGCAGAAACCCAAGAGGACCACCAACGAATCCTCTGGATGAAGATATTCCCAGGAAAGGATGTGCATCAGGCTATGTCAGGATGAAATGCAGGATTCCTCCATACACCACCTTCATCTTGTCACAGCAGGCTCTTCATGAGACCAAGACAGAACTTATCCTTGCTCCTTGCCCTGGCAGATGCTCAAAACCTTCCTTTGGTCCTACATCCACCTGCCCTCTCACCTCAGTACCCCTAGTCCAGGCTCTAGTTCTCTATAAGAAGTCAAGTGCTACAAAGAAGTCCCAGGGAACAAGTTCTTGAGAAAAGGACCCACTGTCCTTCTCCATATTCCAGAAAATGAGAGTGATCTGCCCCAGAAATATCTAAACACTAAGTGCTAAGTGATACTAAGTAATTAATAAACATTAAGTAATCAAATGAATTATGGCAATGGCATAAAGAATAGACAAATAGACCAATGGAATAAGAGTGAGTGCCCAGGACACACTCAATTCTTCTGGGGGGAAGTTAACATACAATTAAATTGCCACCATAAGCTGATGAAAAAAAAATAACTGGTTGTAAGAGCAATAATTCTATGGAGCTCCTTACCTAATGGCATATATAAAAATGAACTCCAGATGACTTAAAGATCTAATCATGAAAGTGCAAACTATAAACTTAATAAAAGAAAGAGCAGGAGAATATCTTTCTGACTTATAGTATGGAAAGGACTGCTTCCTACAAATTAAGAAGAAAAAGATGCCAACCCATTAAAAATGGGGCAATGGAACTAAAGAGATAATTTTCTAAAAGAAGGAATTCAAGACTCTAACAAACACATGGAGAGATGCTTAGACTCATTAGTTACCCAGAGAAATGCAAATCACAAGACTGAGATTACACTTTATACCTATTAGTCTTGGCAAAACTCACAAGGCTGGCTAACGCCAAGCACTGGCAAGAAGATAAAGATATGCAGTACTATGGGACTGAGACTAACAAAATCATTCTAGAAAGCAATTAGTCAAATTAAGTACACACATGCCCCTCCCATCAGTTCCACTTCTGGGTAGACAAGCCAAAGAAATAACACACAGCTGCATCCATAACCAGCCAGGTATAATGGTGTTCTCTGTAGTACCATTCATTGTGGGAAGGAAGGGGCATGAAGTAAGGACTTGTAAAAATTTCTATAAACATGGGGTAGAATTACACATGGTAACATAAGTGAGACTTAAAAAGTGTCAGTGAAAAAGTGAAATACAAATGAGGTATCGAATAGCATCTTGTGTGTGTGCTCAGTCATGTCTGATTCTCTGCGACCCCATGGACTGTAGCCCATCAAGCTCCTCTGTCCATGAAATTTTTCTGGCAAGAATACTGGAGTGGCTTGCCATTTCCTCCTCCAGGGGATCTTCCTCATCCAGGGATTGATCCCCATCTCTTGTATCCCCTGCATTGGCAGGCAGGTTCTTTACCACTGCACCACTTGGGAAGCCCAGAATATCATTTACATTGAGTCAAATATATATAAACCCAAAATTATAGTACACATTTTAGAACACCTCACAAGCAAAAAGATACAGATGAGACACATTGGAAGGGCTGCCCAAGAGCAGAGGTGGGGAAAAGGACATAGAAGAATCAGTACGTGGGAATTCCTTGGTGGTCCAGTGGTTAGGATTCTGTGTGCTTGCTGCTGAGGGCCCAGGTTCAATCACTAGTTGGGGAACTAAGATCCCACAAGTCACGTAGTGTGGCAAAAAATAAAATAAAAATGAAAAGTAAAAGGACTCTTATACTTAAAAAAAAAAAGCAATGAGCACAAAAAGAAAGGAATAGAACAAGAGAGAGAAAATGATGGCACAGAACACAGAACATTGTTCTGGCACAGAACAGTGAGGATAAGGTGCCATGAGGTGAGAGTTTGAGTCACTCAACTTTAACACCTCAGGTTTTTCACAAGAAAATAATACAGTACAAAGTTAATTCCACTACACACTGCATACATACAATTCCTATAAGCTTTTAATACCAATGTGTCTTCATCATTTAAACAGGATAATATTGTCAGCAACTTAAGTCATTACTCAGTTAAAACATAGACAGAAATAGACTCACAAACATAGAAAACAAACTTAAGGTTATCAAAGGGGCAAAGGGGTGAAGGAGGGATAAATGAGGAGTTTAAGATGAACATATACATACTACTGTACATAAAATGGACAACCAATAAGGACCTACTATATACACAGGGAACTATATTCAGTAGCTTGTAACAACCTATAATGGAAGAGAATCTGAAAGAGAATATCAGTTCAGTTCGGTGGCTTAGTCGTGTCCTACTCTTTGTGGCCCCATGAACCGCAGCACACCAGGCCTCCCTGTACATCACCAACTCCTGGAGTTTAGCCAAATTCATCAGGTTTCCCTTGTAGCTTACCTGGTAAAGAATCTGCCTGCAATGCAGGAGACCTGGGTTTGATCCCTGGGTTGGGAAGATCCCCTGGAGAATTCCAGGCCAGAACACTGGAGTGGGTAGCCTATTCCTTCTCCAGCAGATCTTTCCGACCTAGGAATCAGACCGGGATCTCCTGCATTGCAGGTGGATTCTTTACCAACTGAGCTATCAGGGAAGCCCTAAATCAACTACACTTCAGTGAAAATGACATTGTTCAGTTAATTCTACTGTTTTGAGAATCTACTTGTGTCTCTGTTTATAAGTACTCTAAGAAATATAATAAAAGGCAATTAAGCAAATGAAACAGATGTGAGAATCTACTTGTGTCTCTGTTTATAAGTACTCTAAGAAATATAATAAAAGGCAATTAAGCAAATGAAACAGATGTAGCAATTCACAGGGTTACAAGTTGCTTGGACCTAAAGCTAAAAATCAGATGCCTAAGAAGAAATGTTGCTTACGCTGCGTTTGATTGAATGTATAAGCAGCAGTGACATGGGTCATGAGGTTGGCAAAGGATTTTTAAACATCACATTTAAATCCTGTATTTTTGGAGGATTGATCTAGAAACATAGCTTGGGATTCTGACAAGTATAGCTCTGCATACCATGGTTATAATTCCTTTTAGTAGTAGAATATAAGGAATCCAGGCATTTTTAAGACTCCTAGGTGGATGCTTGATGCTGCTGAAGCTTTGAGTTTTATAGAGGCTTCCCCAGTGGCTCATCTGGTAAGGAATCTGCCTGCCAATGCAGGAGATGCAAGAGATGTGCTGGATCTGTGGGTTGGGAGATCCCCTGGAGGAGGAACTGGAAACCCACTCCAGTATTCTTGTCTGGAGAATCCCATGGAGAGAGGAGCCTGGCAAGCTTTAGTTTGCGGAGCTGCAAAGAGTTGGACATGACTGAGTATGTGTGCATGTGCCCCTGCATGCATGCGCACGCACACATACACACAGAGCGCAGTTTAAGCAGTGCCACGCTGACCTCAGAGATTGAGGGCGGAGGAAGAGGGTTGCGGACAAAAGATCTGTGACCTCAGACTCACACAGATTCTGCTGCCTGGTCATCTTCAGAAGCCCACATGACGTGAATAAGAAACGCACTGTCCTTCGCTGAGGCATCTACAATCAATATTTTGGTAAATTCCTTCCAACCAGCGAAGACAAACAACAGAAACAAAACAACTGAAAAACTCTTCCCCTTCCTTACTTATTCTCAAAGCTTTTCTCCTGGTTAGCAAACCCACCTCCCTGCCTTTGAGGGGATGGCCTGCCTTCTGGCTTGTTGCCTACATCAGCATTTTCCATCTCTCCAGCACAAGGAATAACTTTTTTCTATATTATGGAAATGCTGTGCCCAGTCAAGAAATTTTAAAAGATGGGAAAGTTGCCAAAGTATATCTTAATCCAACTATCTTTAATTTTCAGAAATCATAAAGACAGAAAGAGCTATAAGAAATTCAAAATGCAGACTGGAAATAATTTAGGCAACTCATCTGAAGTCTAAAATCCCATGAGATAAGTGGTGTATTCAATGAACTTGTCCCTCCACTTTTCTTAGTGTTTTTCCATTTGCTTAGTCACTCTGGAGGGTACAAAATACAGAAATACATTGTTTCTGTAATATTCTAGTGTAAAATTTTTTCCATCCTTTGAAGCATTTGGCTTTACAAAACATTAGGTCATAAACAGAGACATTACAGCATTTAAAGAACCAGCAATGTGTAGCTCCATTTGTAAGAGGGAGAAAAGTAAATCCTTACCAATTAGATTTGCTTGGCAGGAAAAATGTTGTTGCCTCTTCAGGTGCTAACAATGACCTCTTTTTGCCCCAGCTGGCAGGAAGGTCAAAACTAAATTCTGTTGCAACTTAACTCATCTTGGGCCCTGATACATTCAATCCCTCTTCTTTTTGTAGCAAAGACCCCTGCATAGGATTCAATTTAAGATGCAGGCATGTCTAGGAGTCTCCGTGATAGGAACCACAAAGGGCACAGTTTACAAGATGAACTGAGGTGTTTCTGAGAAAGAATAGAAAGATGACTGTACAAACTGGGTCAATGACAATGGCTCAGCATAAGAGAGGAGCGGCTGTTTAGCCTGTGTCCATCAGGGTGACCTCTGACTCCGTGGGCTTACCCTTACTGGGGACAATTACTGCTTTTCCAATTTTACCTTTCACCCCACTCCAGTGAATTTTGGTGGAACACACGTCAAAGGGAAATAAAGAAAGCTGAATTTATAAAATATTAATTCATTTATAAAGGAACTCCATTTGTAGTATGAGGAAAATCACATATTTTGAGAATACTTATGCATAATGTAATTATGTTCCTTTACAAAGTGGCTCTTTATTTTAAGAATATAAAATATATTTTTAAACAAATCTAATTCTATCTTATGATTTTAGTTTAAAATTGGAATAATGCAGTTAAAGTTTCTATAAAATCACATCTCTTAATTTAGGTACATTTCATCTATCTTGCCTTTTCATCAAAGAGCAGATATAAAATTGTATTACCTTAAATGGACTGTCATTTTGAAAACACTTTGAAAGTTACATAAGATATTTAAAAATACATCTTGATCTAAAATTTTTCTTATGTATAATGCTAGAATGAATAGTTTACAAAATATGTTTAAAAAGTACTCCTGTCCTCTGGCACGTAGAGGTAGTGACAATAAAATTGAGATAATCTGATAGGCTGCTCTATTAATATCAAATAATTATACCAGCTGAAAAAGAAAACAGAATATTTACCCCAAGTACATTCACTAGCATAAATGTGCTTATAGTGAAAAGTTAGATTTACATATTCATGTTGTCCTGCGTGAGTTGCTTCTTTCAACTAGGTTGCTTCAGTCATGTCTGATTCTTTGCAACCCTGTAGACTGTAGCCTGCCAGGCCTCTCTGTCCATGGGATTCTCCAGGCAAGAATACTAGAGTGGGCTGCCATGCCCTCCTCCAAGAGATTTGCCTGACCCAGGGATCAAACCTGCAGCTCTTTCAGCTCCTTCACAGTAGGTGGATTCTTTACCACTGAGCCACCAGGGAAGCCCACTCATTCATACTGGATTGAGGGAAAAATAGTATTTTGGGGGACATGAGATTTAGCTTCTTGAACTAGAATAGTTCAAGGATAGTTAGGACATCCTTCCTAAGGAGTTCAGTCTATTTTATTAGCAGGGGACATTTTTGTTTCTGAGAGCATCTGGGGGCCATGAAATAGATAATATCTACAGAACTTCAGATAATTAGGACCCACATCAACATTATGGTACAGCAAACCCACTGCAGAGCGGGGAATCTCCAGACGCTGCCAGGGGCTTTGCCTGAAGTTCCTCACGGCCACCTCTGTACAAAGCAAGAACATTGTGGAGATTTGTACTCATGTGTGTGAATTATCTTCTTCCCCAAACCTTAAAATCAGAGGCTACTTGACCCCTAAAATATGAGTATTAAAAACTTTCTGTAGTAATAAGAACAGCAAGAACATAGGACACATTTTAGGATGAGAAGTAAAGAAATTATTCAAAGATCCAGAACTTAAGAGTTTCTCCAGGTCTTTTGAAGATTGTGAAAGAGTTCAACTTTAGATGTTTAGTAAACCCTCTGCTCTGGTTTTTGGAAACCCTCTTCTGGAAATATTCTCATTCACCAAAGCAAAGCAGATTTTTATTGGTTTCTGACCCACATATTAAATTTTCAAAAGGATGTTTTGTTTTGCTTTAATTATTTTAAATGCTAGTATTGTTATTCCTTAATCAGTCAACCAATAAGTCGTCAGACAATTAAAGATTCGATCTTACTTTTATCTGGACAATTTTAATTTCATCAAATCTTATATCAGCAAGAGATTTCCTTGTCTGGCCTCTTCGGTGTCCAAATTTAGTCTTATTTCTCATCACTTGTTCATCATCTTCTATGGGTCTTCGAACATATTTAAAGCGATCTTTGAGGGCTCGTTTCCATAAAAACTGTGTAAAATTATAAAACAGGGCAGTTAATCTTCAGAGAGGTTTGAACAAGCCTATATAAACAATAAAATTGTTGTCTATCACCTTTGGGCTTGACAATATCTTCCCATCACAAATACTGGCCAGACTCAGAAACCTTGATCTAGCTAAAAGGTGTATGGGTGTTCACTGTAGCAGTCTTTCAACTTCTGTTGCACATTGAAAATTTTTGAAATAAAAAATTGTGACTATCAAAATCTTGTAGCAATCTATAATAGAAAATAATCTGAAAAATTATATATTCACATATATACATACATATATAATTGGATCATTTTGCTGTACATCTAAAACTAATACAGTATTGTAAATCAATTATATTTAAATTTTTTAAAGTTAAGAATAAAATTAGTCCTAAAACAACCAAATGCTTCCTCGCTCGTGTGCTCTCTCTCTCTCACATTAATATTCTAAGAAATTTTCTACATCTTCCACTGTTACATCAGAAAAACAACCTCACATACACTTGTGGGGAGAGTTTGGGTAAACACCTACCATTCCCCAAAGTCCCCCCTTTCACTGTATGTGTACAAACCTGGACCATAATGTGCTAAGTAGTTTTGCATGTCTTTTAATAGTGAACTATCTTTAGTTAACATCACTGGGGAAAGATGTGGGTAAAAGGCACACAAGATCAAAGTAAGTAAGCATTACTCATAACTTTGTTTGTCTCATTTGATAACCACAAAACTAAAGGTCAAAATGGCATTAGATAGGATATGTATTTGTTTATATATATGCAAAGATTCTCTGGGAGGAATCTTTAATAATACTGGTTACTGCTGGGAAGGAAAATTGGAGGATTGGAGGATAGAGGTGGGAGGGAGATGTTTCCATTTATATCCTTTTATAGCTTTTGAACCCCATGAAAGTATAACTTATTGAAACAGCAAATTTAGATCATTGCTGTAAAACACAACTAACTCTATAAACAGTAACACTAATTTTTGGCAAATATTATATCTTAAGTATAGAAGGAATTCATGTCATGTTGGGTAATTATCAATACTAGGACTCCAGGTTTGTTTGGATTTTTTTAAAAAAAATTTGGTTTACTTTATAGTGTGCTTTTGTACACAACAGAATATTTTAGAAAGGATATCATACTAGAAGCAAGGGTAGCTGAATACCAGTCTGACTTCAAAAATACTGGTTCTAGATATGTCTCTTCTGAGTCTGGGTGGTGAAAAATAATCTTTAAGGCCCTCTCCCACTCAGAAAATTCTACGATTCTATCCATATATAATGAACTTTTTCCAAGAAAGAAAGAAAAAAGCAAAGCAAGGGAGGGAAGAAAGAAAACAGAGGCCTTAGATGTTATGTTCACAGATAGTGACATTTATTATTTTTTTATACAGATTGGAACTAATTGCTTAAATTCTACATCTTCAAGAAAGTACAGCAAAAAATCTTTCTCACAGGTGTCTGTGAAAATAAAGTACAAAGGACATGTATCTTATTTAGATACAACTACCAATGTATGCATATATGTCACTTAGAGATATAAGAACTAATATAGACATTATAGCTTTAGGTATAAAAAGCTATAATTCTCCACAACTGTCCCTTAAATCAGACATTTCCAGTGTCACAAAGCACTCAATTTTTTTTAACCACCTTGACTTTTTAAAGTGTACACTTCAGTAGAGTTAAGTATGTTTACATTGTTGGGCAATGGAGATCCCTGGCTTTTAAAGTCAAGGGACTTGCAGACCCAGAGAGCAAAGCTGATACCAAAACCTCTAGAACAGTGTTTCTCAACCCTGGTTGCACATTAGAATCATCTGGGGTACTTTTAAAGATGCAAAGCTTTCTTCTTCAGATCAACTAAATCAGCATCTCCTGATGTGCAGCCAAAGTTGAGAACTGCTGCCCGGAACACCGGCAGGATCTTTTTTAGTCAGAACAGCAGAGCCATGAGAGAATCAGGTGAGGCTGCGGGTCAAGACCTCAAAACGACACAACTTCTCCATGGGTCTAAACAAAGGCAAGAACCACTCTAGTGATGAAAGCATGGGTGTAGGCGCAGTCACAGCTTCTCTTTCTAGTATGGCATCTCTCGAAGATCCTTCCTAGAGACTCACGGTTAAACATAAGCTTCCAGATAGCTTTGAGAGAGAGATTCTGATCATCTTTCTGGAGGATAACATAGAGAAAGACCAAAGAGGAAGATGGGGAGGGATGAACAGGTGGAGCACAGAGGATTTTTAGCACAGTGAAAATACTGTATATGATACAGTAATTATGGACACATCTGTCTAAACACATGTAGAATGTACAATGCCAAGAGTGAACCTTACTGTAACCTACAGACTTTGGGTGATTATGATGTGTCAGTGTAGGTTCATCAGTTGTAATGAATTACCTCTCTGTGGGGGATGTTATAACAAGGGATGTTAATGTAGGGGCAAGGTCTATTTGGGAAATCTCTGTATCTTCCTCTCAATTTTGATGTGAACTTAAAACTGCTGTAAAAAAAAAAAGTTGTCTTTTTTTTTTTTAAAGAAGACATAGGAACACATAAAAATCATCAAAAGAAAACAAAAGCAGAGAAAGAAAGACCAAAACTAAGAACAAGATGGGGACTGAGAGTAAGAGACAGAAGAGATGGTCAAGGGAAGAGAATTAGAGAGATCAGACAGAAAATGACAGAGGAAGAGAAACAGATAGACCTAGATAGGTAGAGAGAGAGACTGAGGAAAAGGGAATGAGGCCTGAAATTAGTAGACAACACAGGGCTCTTATTTTAAGGAGGGTTGAGAGGAACCGAATGGTGCCACGTGGTCACTTACAAAGCCACAGCCGTCCTCATCCAGGAAAGGGTGGGCCTGCAGCAGGGCATTGACCACGCCGTTATACTGCTGGGTGGTGGGGTACCTGTTCAGCGTGATAAGGAGGATATTTTTCAGTTCAAGCAGCCCGTGTTCCTCCCCATGAGTCCAAATTACATTCACTTTTCTTCAAATCTTTCTATGTGATAATGTAGACACTCAAATAAGGGCTTTCCTGATGGCCCAGTGGTAAAGAATCTGTCTATCATGCAGGAGATACAGGAGACCTGGGTTCGATCCCTGAGTTGGGAAGATCCCCTGGAGGAGGAAATGGCAACCCACTCCAGTATTCTCGCCTGGAGAATCCCACAGACAGAGGAGCCTGATGGGGTAGTCCATGGGGTAACAGAAGAGTCAAACATAACTGAACATAGCACACGCATTCACAGATTGGGCAATGTTGGCCTTAGGACCAATCTGTCATGCAAAATCTGAAGAGAATGGGTTCCAAATGATTTCAAGTCTATTCTGGAAACATCCCCTCTCCCAAGGCAGCAAGTCTGCCCTGTTATTACTCACAGTGAGCCTTCCAGATACTTGGTCAGGTCTGCCTGGAGGAACTCAATGATCCTTATCCTCATGCTGTGATCAGGACACTTCTGTTCTGCTAGCATGCACTTGACATCATAAGGAAACTCTGGTAAGACGTAGGACTTAGTCCAGTGTAAGGCTTTATTCCTTGCTAGAATGTGTCTCACATTCCTTCTGTGAAATAAAAAACACAAAGAGTGAAATTCTATTTCAAATATATGCAACTTATTAATTCTCTACAGTCTGAGAGAATGGTTGGATGGCATCACTGACTCAATGGACATGAGTTTGAGTAAACTCCAGGAGTTAGTGATGGACAGGGAGGCCTGGTGTGCTGCATTCCATGGGGTCACAAAGAGTTGGACACAGTTGAATGACTGAACTGAACTGAACTGATACCCTGAGAACTGATGATAGAACCACCTTCTTGAGATCTAAATATATGGACGTCATCAACCCATTTTCTATCCAGTCATCTATGTGCAAATGTTTGAAGGTTCTTCAAGTATCTCTTGTTTTCTTTCCCTTTGCACACACACAACTACTTGTCATTCTGGAAAAAATATCGTAACAACATAGGCTATAGAAGGCAGTCTGAAGTTGGGAAGAATGTTGATCCATGTATAGGAGGCAATAGGTAATGCATAGCTTAAAACTGAACAAGATATCTAAGGAAAAGAGAGTAAACTGAAATTCAGCAAAGCAAATGAGGCATGTGATAAAGTCTTACTTAGCATCTGATTCAGAAAATTCTTCTAATTATTTTATTTGGCTGCAAATAAAATTAATTTATTAATTCTAATTAATGTATTATTATTTATTTCACTACAATAAATAATATTGTAGTGAAGTACAAGAGTAACTTAATGAGTCAGTTTAGTTGTTCTTGGCTATTTTAATAAGGTAAACTAAATTTAAAATAGTCTTGGTCTCTAAATTTAAAATAACTATTAGATATTCTGATCCTCTCAAATGAAGTTTCTACAAAAGGCTACAGAAAATGATACCTATATAAAGCACATCAGTGGTTGCCTGGGGCTTGGGATGGGAGAGGAAACTGACAGAAAACTGGACACCAGGGAATTTCTTTAGAGTGATGAAAGTGTTCCAAAATGGACTGTGACAAGGGCTGCACACAGGCATAAATTTGCTAAAATTAACTGAGCTGTATACTTTAAATAGGTGAATTTTATGTTATGAAAGTTAAGTCTCAGTAAGTTTGTTTATAAAATTAAACATCAGAACCACTTTAAAACCTTAAATTCAGGGACTTCCATGGTGGCCCAATGGTTAAAACTCTAACTCCAATGCAGGGGGCTTAGGTTTGCTCCCTGGTTGGGGAACTAAGATCCCACATACTGTGTGTGAGGTTCAGCCAAAAAAAAAAAAAATACACGTAAAACCTTAAAATCAGTGATTGATCCAGTGTGTAAAAACTAAAATTTTCAAGCAAGTTACCGGAGGCAAGAGGTAGCATTCAGTTCATTTCACTAATAGGACTGATTGGAAAGGAAGTGAAGTAATAGAAGCAAGTCAAGCAGAAGACAAAGACAGAAAGATTTCCTAAATTAACCTAAGTAGGTTAATCTTCTGGCACAAACATGGACTCCTTAGTAGCCTAAACAAAATTCCGATGAGCTTTGAAAGACCAGGCTTCCTTTAAAATTTTAGGTCATATTTTGTAAGAATGCAAGAGATACAACAAAAGATGAGGAATAAAGGAAATTGGAGAAAGAATTCTGCTTTCTTTTCATGATAAGATCTTTCTCCTTTCTTCCCCTTTGGCAATAACTATATTGGTGGTGAAAACACATCCTGGCTAAAACAAGCACACTGATAATTCAACACTTGATTCAATACAGCAACAGGCAATTCCCAGAAGAAATTTGCGCCTCAGTCCAAACTATTTTCCAATATGTTCCTCTCTTATTTCGTTCATTCATTCAAGCAATATTTATTGGGAAGGTATTAGGGGGCAATTACTCATCTACAACCCCTATTTCCTTTCTTATCCTCTTATTTCTTTCTCCCATGATCTCTCCTTTTTCTACTTAGACCAAGATTCTAAAGTAGTGGAAAGTTTCATTGGCTGTATTTTGTGCCTTCCCAAGATTTTTGAAAAGTGCTGTAACTGTGCAGGCATTAAATTTGGTTTCAGTATAACATTTTAACATCTATCTCCTTTCCCTATGAGTTTCAAGTCTATTTAACTGCATGACCCCTCTAGACTTTTGAGGTTGCTAGTCTTATTTAGTATCTCATCAACGAATAACTTCTACATTCCAATGCTATAAAATAAGTCTTGAGGCCATTTTTATCTTCTTGCTCTATATATGTCTTTTCTCTTCAACATCATGGTAAGAACTATATATATATATATATAGCATGTTCTTATTTCTGTCAAACGCCTAGAATGTAACTAGACACATATAGGCTCAGTCAAAGCCAGACAGTCCATCTTGCTCCTAATTAGACAAAACCAGAGGCAACAAATTTCCTTTTTTTTATGTTGAAACAATTTAACAAGATATTTTGGAAGTGAACAGAATACAAAGTATGCTAACTAACACAAGTCAAAACTAATATTATACAGAATACCAGAATCAGACATTTAAAACACACTCTAATTGAGTGCAGGTAACTGCAGGCACAATCACCACCTAGTCATAAAAATATTAAAATTCAATATTTGCATTGGATTTTAAAAATCTTTACTCTGAGGTTATGATTACTCATATTATTGAGACAGAGTTGAGTGGAACACCATAGAAGTCATCTCAAAGTAAGAACATGGAGCAGAAAACAATCCCAAACTAAGAGGATGCTGATATTTCTGCTTCCACTTCAGAGTCAGTGCCCTTTAACAAGATAATATCAGAAAACGAAGATCTTTAATTCAATGGGTTGCAGCCCTGGGTTCACAGTACAATCATTTGGAAAGCTTTTAAAACATGTTAATGGATAGGACTGATTCCTAGTCTAACTGAATTAGAGTCTACTGCACTAAACACGCAGTGTCTGTGTAGACTTTATATTTGTAATAAGATAAAACTAACAATAAACTTAAGCTGACACATTTGATAATTATCAATATTATTACTGCAATATGTGCCAATTTAAAAAATTATGAGGGACTTTCCTGTTGGTCTAGTGGCCAAGACTCTGTGCTCCCAGTGTATGGGGGCCAGATTTGATCCCTGGACAAGAAACTAGATTCCACATGCCTCAATCAACAGTTTGCATGCTGCAAATAAAAGATCCACATGACGTAAGGCCTGCGTACTTCAACTAAGACCTGATGCAGCCAAATAAAAAAATAAATGTTTTTAAAAAAATTATGATAGAGGTTCTCATGAAGAAGCTTACTGACTGTAAAACTTTGTTTAACTTAAATAAGGATGAAAAATCATCTAATTATTTTTATTCCCAAGGAACAGACAATATGGACCTCACCTAAGATAAGGGAGATGGCCCTATGTAGAAAAAGGCCAATGGAGTTCCAGCTTTTTAAGGAAAAGTCTTAACATACAGAAATAAGAAGTTGAGCCTTGGTAGGGAGCAGGAGAGACATACATTTGGGCAAGGACTACTTGTTTTATAGACAGGGTATATAACTTACTCAATAATTAGGACAGCTCATAATATAGTCCAAATTTGTGTGCCATCTTATTATCAGCTAGCATCCAACGTTTTTTCTGAGATCCAGCCAAGATTCAAGCCTTCTAAATCTCCAGGACACACTATGTATGTGTCAACAGTTGTTTCTCTCACCCCAAATGCCCTAAGCTTCCTTTATTCTTCTAGGTTCATCTTAGGTCTTCTCCCCAGGTAGATTCTCTTCCCCTCTCTCCTGGCTCTCTGGTGGTCTTTCTTGTCTAAATCCCCCATGTGGCCTGGTCCAGCACTGGCCCCGTGGGTACTCAACTATGTCTTGTTTTCTTACCTGTTTTGATTTCCCTAATGCCACTGTCAGGAGAAGGCAATGGCACCCCACTCCAGAACTCTTGCCTGGAAAGTCCCATGGACGGAGGAGCCTGGTAGGCTACAGTCCATGGGGTCTCAGAGAGTCAGACATGACTGAGCAACTTCACTTTCATTTTTTACTTTCATGCATTGGAGAAGGAAATGGCAACCCACTTCAGTATTCTTGCCTGGAGAATCCAAGGGATTGAGGAGCCTGGTGGGCTGCCATCTCTGGGGTCGCACAGAGTCGGACACGACTGAAGCAGCTTAACAGCAGCAGCGACAGCAGCAATGCCATTGTAGAATGAAACAGTTGTTCAACAGTTCTGTAACGGTTCTAGAACTGTAACTGCTATAGAGTTATAGCTATTTAGGAATAGTTCTATAACAAAAATGTTATAGAAAGTTTCAGGAACATTTGAGAGAGATGCAAAAATATTAAATATAACATTCTATAACATAAACAAAGATAGTCATAAGTTCCCTAAACTTGTGTTTTCACACATGAAATTGACATCTTTTGAAAAGGGGAGTTCTGTTCTATTAAAAACAACCCACTCATGATCAAGGAACCGTTGACTAGGAAGGCATCAAGCTGACGTGCTAGCAGAGAAAAGTGTGACATCACTAAGTCCTCAAGTTTGAGATATGAAAAGATGTGGAACCCAAATGCAAGAGAGGCAGATCTGGGGATTGGGGTTGAGTCCTCTGTACACACAAAGGATACCTAAAAATTAGACTGTGGCTACGCAAACTTCATAATAATCAACCACTACTGAGAAAACCCTTCCAAAGAAGTTTTCTAACCAGCCTTTAGCTACATCCCATGTGGGTTCTTAACAGAACCAAGGGCAGAGTTCATGTCACATTCAACTGAATTCTGGTTGACTTTTGGAGTCATGGTCATGAATCAGGTCTACTTCCCTAAAATTTGGACCACAAATGACACCTTTCTCTAGGGGTCCCCAGCTTGGAGATAATCTGTTACCTTGAGGGACTGTGGTGCTTTTCTTGTCCTATAAAATGGTATTGCTTTCCAGTCCTTAAAGAAGAAGAGCATGAGACAAGTGGAAGCCTTTGTTGTGAAGAACAGCCATTCTCACCACCAGGCTTGGTCTTCACATGTAAAGAACCCCCTCTATCAGAAGTAGCATTCCCAGCATCGAAAGAAAAAGCAGTGACAAATACTGTGCTCTCCAGGGACTTAATGGAAAGTAGAGATGTGGCTGGCATCAGGCACTGTGCTATAACAGAGACAGACAGACACCTCTCAAATCCTCCCTGTCCTTGGTTGCCAGTGAGAGATTCAAGGACCCAGGAACTTCTGGGGTCTTGACTAATCAAGAAAAGAAGTATAAAACAAATACATCTTTTATTTCTCCCTGGTCCCAATTCTTCTTGGTATTGACAGATGGACAAAGACCCAGAAATGTGACCTTACCCTCAATATTTACACTTATTAGCATGACAGTCACAAAAACAGATCTCATAGAGCTATCATGTCTTGGTCCCTCTTTTTCTTTTTTATGAGACATTGCCTATGCAGGTGTTGTACTACAATTTTGTAGTTCATAATTATCAAAATTGGGTGGTTCAGGGCAGCTTTTTATTAATCCACCTGTATACTACTAGGTTTTTGAATCCTGACTTCATGTGAACAGTTTACATCCTCAGAGCATCTGCTAAATAGAGATAAGCCTGGAAAACTCACTTTTCAAATCTGGCCCACAGTGCTGGTTTTATGTGACTTTTAGGGCCAAAAAAAGAGACCGACTTAGTCTTGTCCCAACTGTGTGCCATCTAGGCTGTGATTTGCTATTCCTCAACCATGTAGCTTCATACAAATAAAAGTTTCCTATTTTTAAGGATTCAAGCAACTCTATTTATACCAAAGTACCATTAAACCAGGTGGCTTAAGGGGCTTCCCAGGTGGCACAATGGTAAAAGAAGCTGCCTGCCAAGGCAGGACATGTAGGAGATAACAGTTTCAATCCCTGGTTTGAGAAGATGCCCTGGAGTAGCAAATTGCAACCCACTCCAGTAATCTTGCCTGGAAAATTTCATGGACAGAGGAGCCTGTCCATGGAAAATTTCAGGAAAATTTCATGGACAGGCTACAGTTCAAGAGGTCACAAAGAGTCAAATACGTATCAGATATGTAGTTGATCTGACTGAGCAACTACACGCACACATCCTGATGGCTTCAAGAACACACATTAATTTCTCATGGCTACAGAGGTTGGATGTCCAGATCAGGGTGCCAGAAAAGTTGGGTTCTTGGCAAATGTGCTCTTCCTGGTTTACAGAAGACTGTCTTCCTGCTGTGTCCTTACCTGCCGGAGAGCAAGTTAGCTCTCTGGTCTCTTTCCTTTTTATAAAAAAAGAATATTGTTTTTGGCCGTGACCCACAGCAAGTAGGATTTTAGTTCCTTCATCAAGGATCGAACCTACGCCCCCTTGCAATGGAAGCATGCAGTCCTAACCACTGCACCACCAGGGAAGTCCTGTGAGCCTCTTACAAGGACACTAATTCCATCCATGAGGGGTCTATGCTCAGGGCCTAATTACTTCCCCAGAGCCCCTCCCTCCAAATAGCATCATATCGGGATTAGGGTTTCAACATATGAATTTTGGAGAGACGCAGCATTTAATCTATGGTACACCCAGAAATGCCTTGCTGCTACTGCAAAGGATAGTCCTAAGCAACACTAGCATCACTTAGGGTGCCTGTTAGATATGCTGGATCTCAGGTCCCACTCCTGACTTACTAAATTAGAACTTTCATTTTAATAAGATTCCTGGGTGATTTTTAATTATATTGGAGTTTGAGAAGCACTGGTATCGGGCCCTGATATATTTCATTTATGTCCTCCAGGAAATTCTAATGTACAGTCAGTTACAGAGCACTGTCCTGTCCATTGGCACAGCACAGGGTCTTCTTGCCTCCTTAATAGCACCCCACATCATTTCCAGCAAGTCCATTTTCTCTGCCTCTATCTCTCACATTCCAAAATCACATATTCCAAATAGAATGTTCTATTCAATTTCAGGTGCCTGTACCTTCGTCCATGCTGTTTGCTTTTCTGGGAATGTTCTTTTCTTCTCTTGCTCCATTTTTCTTCAGATGAAATTCAAATTATGTTTCAAATCCACCCCCCTCCACCTTCACTTTTTGAGAAGACGTCCCCCAGGGACCTTCTTCATACTTACTTCCCTAAAAGTCTCATTTATCTTTCTTCTGTGCTATTTCTATACCCTGTGCATTTCTATTTCTGTGTCTCTTTCTCAATATTGCAGTTATTAACTTCTGTATCCTTCTTGTCAGAATCTGAGTTCCCCTATGCAAGGACAAAATTGCCCCCACTTCACCCACTGTCTATATAATATCTAGTTCATGGTGTATATTCAATAACTTTTGGACTGAACAAAGGGAAGACGAGACTAGAAATCAAGTTTACTTTGATCTCTCTGAAGACTTTCTATTAGTTAATAAGAATGAGCAGGAGTCAGAGAGCTATTTATCAGTCACAACAGCCTAGTTTTCCCTGAAATTACTGCTTGCTGCATCCAGATATCCTCCACTGAAGGAAATTTCTGTTCTAACTTGATGAGCCAGTGTTCCTCATTTCATTTCATTTGGGTCTCTGCTCAAGCAACATCTAGTCACAGTCAAAAGGCTGCCCTGAAAACACCCTTGAAGCTTACACACACATGCACTTACACACACCATTTCCTCTATTTCCCTCTTTTTTCTTTGCCTGAGCACTTAAACATATCTATAATGTCATAGGTATTTATTACTTCCTCGCTATTAGAATGAGAACTCTGTGAGGTGGGAGGCTTGGTCTGCTTTGCTCCCCACTGTATTCTCTGTGCCACCCGGGGCCTGGCATCCAGTAAGCACTAGATAAATGTTTACTATGGAATGAATGAATGGACCCTGACTCAGGCAAGAAATCATTAAGTCAGCAGTTCCTAAGGTGGGTCCTGTGATGTTAATAGATGTTACCCAGAGAAAGAATTTTGGGCCAGACAGTGTGAAGTGGGTTTTCTTACTGTGGGATGCTTTATAGCATTTACTAGGTCACTGTACACTGGGAATCTCCAGTCAGGGACTAGCCTTGGAAAGTAATACGTCTGAAACACACAAAACTCAGGCACGGGTGTTCTATACACCTGTAGGGTGGGAGATGTGGGATGTAGCACTGCACTCTTGTTTCACTGACCTGGGATTCAGCATCTGAATGTGACAGTGTATCACTTGGGTGGTCTTGGTGCACTCTGAACCTCCCTTGTTATGTGATGGATAGGACGCACACACAAGGGTGCTGCTCCTTATTTTAGCTGCGCATGTGGCATTGCCTACAAACAATATGTCAAGTGTGGACCTACTGACATTTGCCCTCTTGAGAACAGGCAGGCAGGTAAGATCATTCTACAGTATTTTATAGTAGTAGCCAGAGCCAGAAAAAAAGTCATTGTTAAAATAATTTTAAAACATGCGTGAAAATGGGACTAATTTATAATTACACCCAAAGGCTGAAGCAAAACATCTGCACACACACATACATTTAAAGTTCAGGCCAAGTGTTTTTAAAGTGGCCTTTAGGAAGCCTCTACCTGTTTATCTGAATTCATGCCTTAATTAAGTACCAAAAGGGAAACAAACAGTTTCAAACAGAGGAAAAAAGAAGAATGGCATTGTAAAAGAAAAAATATCTTTCTAAAGGATCGCCAACACATGCTGAGGACAGGACCTTATAAGCTTTCCATCAAGAAACGGCATTTAAACAATTCAGTAAAGAGCATGGCATCACCGATCACCAAAGAAAGCTTCTTCGTGTCACAGCAGCATGTGGTCCCTTGGGACTTGGAATTCATCCACTGGGACACACACGTCGTTTCGAGAGTCAAAGTCATGTGAATGTCCTGCCTCTAGAGCCTTCTTTTACTTCCTATATGCAAATGATCTGGATGGAAAACAACGCATGTTCATTTTAGGGAACATAGAAATAATCACAAGAATAATGACGGCCACCTTGTACCGGATTGCAACAGCTGCCAGGTATCACTGTTATCACACCTGCGGGCGGAGACCCACGGGACACAATTAACAGTCCGGATTCCCACCCCAGGTGTGAGACCCCAAAGCAGGCACTCGAGCCACCATCCTTTCCCACTTCATTAAAGCACATGGCTTCATGAAAGCCTCATACCCAAACATCAGCTTGCTAGTTTATGAGTGGCCCATAAACTCCTGGGGTTTACTTCTGTTCAAAAAATGAGCATATTTAGCAGGAATTGTATCAAAAATGTCTAAAGAGAAATTGATGCTATTCAAATATTTATGCTGTCTTAAAGGTGTATTCAGTCTTTCATTGGACCATATATCCTCATTTCAAGTAAAAACTCCTATTTAGCCTCTGTTTGCCAGTACTAGGGCAAATGCTCTGCTCACAAGGAAAAAAGGGTATGGTTTTTGCCCAGGTAGCACTTCCATGGAGGGAATACAGACTTTAAAGTGATCAGTTTCATTATCTAGTCTTATAAGTAAAGAAAGGGGCATGTAGAGGATACTACACAGTAGAAAAAGGGCTCCTTGCCTGAACTGCACAGGGCAGGTATCAGGGTGATGCCTGAACTGCACAGGGCAGGTGGTTGGGAAATGCCAGATTGACTACCTCGACTCTTGGACTGTATCTTACCTCCAGTCCCCCCAGGACTTCTAGTGCCACATTCCTGGGTCTGTTTCTCTAGATATATAGTTTTCCTCTGTTCCAGGGTAGCCCAGATGTTGAAATGCTACAGCTCATAAAACCCAGTGTAGGGATATAAGGAAATGTTTAACAAAGCCGTGCCTCCATCAGGAATGGTCAAGACTGTTAATTCAAATTTAAAAAAAAAAAAAAACTCCGCAAAAAGCTAATTCTATAAGACACTATTTACAGAACAAATTCCATCTTTGTGGCTACTGCCAATCACTCTGGACAGTTTATGACAGAAAAATTGTCTTTTTCCTTAACAGCATGTCCTTGAAAGATGCATAATATCATCTCAAAACTTAACATGTTCAGTGCAAAGATAAAAAAGAAATTGACCTTCATCTCTTACCAAATATCTTCACCACTTGATTTATAAAAATCCCTTCCATAAAAACAAATAGTTTCAATTAGAAATACTTTTAAGCATGAAACCTCATAACAATAGAGACAAATATTATCAATTGACTTTAAGATGTTTAGAAGTTGTCTGTCCCACCTCTGTTTCAGTACTCTGTGGTCAATCAATCCGTTATCAAGTTGGTCAGCTGGATAGAAAGATGGCATCTGCTCCCCACCACTGGCTGGACGGGAGGACTGCTCATCCCTGTCACCAAGAAAGAAAAGGTGGGTCTAGGGTGTTCAACTGTTGCTGTCATAGTGACTCTGAAGGCGTAAATCAGCCGAGAGTAAACACTATGATCTGTGTCCATTCCAAGCTCCACCTTAGAGTCATGACTAAAAGGATTAAAAGAAAAACCCTCTGGGGCCATTTCACTCACTACCAGCTTATCATGCCGGGAGGTGGATGATGCCAATTCACTGTGCTATTTTCACTCATCTATCACGTTTAAAATGGTATTATGAGAATCCTTTTCTTTATGAAACAATGGTAATAACAGAATATATCTTTGTTGATTAACATTATTTTTTGGCAAAAAAAATGAACTCTATATCAGATCCTTCCTCTCTTCCCTGCCATCTGGGGGGACCTTTGATTATTTGTGGAATTTCATGATCTTTGAACCACACTTCACTAACTCCCTCATCTTCTAAGTGAAACAACTGAAGCCGTGAAAGGAAGGCAGCTTGCTTACCACAAGCTCCTCAGTAACACCACCCGTTACCTCACTTTCCCAACTTTACAACTTCCTGTTCAGTGATTTTTCTATTGGCTTCACCAAGAGCAACACAAAAAGCAACTGGATATACTCCTTCCTGTTATATAGTCCTGTCATTTACCTAAGTCTGAGTTGGAGGTCAAGTATCCTGTCCATATGTAGCCTGTGAATTCTTTTTTCAAAGTAACATACCAGGCAACTGTTAGCCATTAAATGAAATTTACACTCAAGTTGGAACCCACCTGTAAACTCTGATCTAGGCTGCCCCTTTATAAACTCTTCAGAGGGAGTCCTAAGCATCATTTATTCTACCCACTTCATTTTACAGTCAAAACTAAGAAAAATCAAGCAATTCTCCAAGGTTAGATGAGTAGCTGATATCAGAACAGAGATCTGTAATCCAGTTTTAATACCTAGCTTCAGGGGTCTTTCTACTCCATCAAATTTCCTATCGTTATTAAGAACTTATTAAAATTATTTAACTAAATAAATAGCATATTCTTATACATTTTTTTATATTACTATGACTCCACATGACAATATATTTGTCATGTGCCTACATATTTGACAATAAGCAAATATAGCTGATAAGCATTTTAACTAACTATAACCTGCAAACCTACTTGAAATTGTGATTTTGCACCAGAATAATTGAATCTGAATGGAAAACAACACAAACCTTAGAGTCAGCTATTTATTGGGTAGAATGAAAAGTCCCCATTCGGCCCCTGGAAAACCAATGTTCTAAGTCATGGTTACATTTCAAAATGGCTTTATAACCACATTAATAATACTTAATATTTAACAAAAGACTATATTTTAGTCTGGGAGAAGGAGGAGATATTTTCTCAAAGATTATGATACTCTGAACATCAGTGTGATTAACATGGCATTAAGTATGTATTATTTTTCACAACCTAGAGATGAAGCAACAGGAGTGTTAATGTTTAATGCAATCAATCCAAGTCAGTGGTAGGACCAGGAATGATGCCCAGACTTCCTGGCAGTCCAGTTAGTTCTCATTTACTAGAGAACATTATAAACTACTTTGCAGTGGGAAAAAAAGGCTGTCAGTTTTCTTCCAAGCTGTGCCTAAGGCAACGTCAAGATTCCAGTCAACTGAGGGGAACTTCCAGCTCAAGACTCCAACTCATCCAAGAATGCTAGGAAATTTCTTTGAGCTCTATGTAAGGCTTACTCCCTCCCTTTGCTGCAAAGGAGTAAAGGCATACAGAGGGAACTGCATCAAAAGTCACATATCTTTTACACGGGCGTGTTAGAACAATGTTTAGAAGAAATCCCTGGAGTAAATCAAATGGTAGACTCTCTAGACCAAATGTGGGCCATTCCTTCAACCTGACCTATCCCCCTCCTTGTCCCAAATATCCAAATTCTCTAGAAATCAAATTACCTAAGTTAGATCTCTCTAACATTGCTTATAAAAAAGCAAGACAGAAACATAGTTTTACAGATATACTGAGAAAAAAAAAAGTAAAACCATGGAATGGATTTCAAAAAACATAACCTTATTTTAAAACTTAATAAATAATCAGACTGCAGTAGTTATTTAAACTTAGAAATCTTGCAAAAAGTTTCAAATATGGAAAAGCCAAATTAGAATGCCTGAAATGATCCTGGGGCATAGATTGTAAAGTGAAATTTTTAATTTTATAATTTTTGTTTTCATTCCTTTTTATGGCAGAAGTCAATGATTAAAAAAAAATAACATCAAAACCTCAAAACCATCACAAATTTTTCTACAAGACTTCTGTGGGATGCTACCACAGCATTCAGTGCTCCAAGAACACTCTTGAGAAATTACAAAATCCAATGCAGCAAAAATCTTCAGCAAATCATATTATGAAGGCCTCTAGAAGAGAATATAAATTAGTTACTATAAGGAATCCTGGGCAAATAAGTAAATACATACATAAATAGCTTTGGGGAAAGCAAAGAAGCAAAAAAAGATGCCTTCCTCAAGTCCTACCTTTAAGACCTAAGCCGCAGGAGTTCATTTCTGCTTGTGTTATATTTTAACTGCTTGTTACAGAGATTCTATATAGCAACTTCAGGCTTATAGGTCTTCCCTAACAAATGGAGTCAGAGTTTAAAAACCTGGTGCATTAAAATTAAAAAAAAAAAAAGTATCTTGATTCATAAAACTTTGCAAAAACTGTTACTGTACACACAAGCTGAAAATGGTCACAATTTTCAACAAAGGTTAAACTCCATATGCTATGCTACAGCCATCTTAGGGAAAGCCCAGAATCAAAAACAGGGCCATTCATGAACACTTACTCTGCTTGCATGACCGGGGCTGTTTCTCCAGGGGACTTCAGCTCTTGACTCTTCTGCTTATATTTTTTAATTAAATCCATTAGAACAGCCTGGTGTCCAATTTTCTTTACCAGTTGCTGAACCATCCGATCATTAAGTGCTAGGAGAGCAGCCCCACTTACTTCTTCCTCTGGGAAAAAGAGAAAAAACCTCTACCTGTCTGCTGGGTAAAATACTGTAAAACACAGCGCTCTGAGCAGGCAGAATTATTTCTCATGTTAAAAGAGCATCTAAACTTGTGCTCTATAGTTATAAAATTATCTATGTTTTTGCAAAAATAGAACACTAATAATGCATAATTCCAAATGCATGTATGCTCCTAAGAAAGCATTGCAACATGGAGTCACAATAAAACTTTTTACATCCACATTACTGCCTCCCCTCTTCTGATTCTTTCTAATGTTGTTTTTATAAGGAAAGAAAATCTTTTTGGAAAAGTATTCTTAATGTACCTCCCAGGCAATAGTCAATACTTGCAAATCCAACACTATACAGAGCTGCCTAAAAAAAATGCACATCCTGGACAAAAGCAATATTAAATGTATATATCAAATATGTATTTTAAGTAACTCAAGATTTTGAGTTCTTTTTGAAATAATTAGATTTTATCATGGATACTAGGTCAAATGCAAACTCTGCTACAGTCAGTAAAGAAATAAAAGTTTCCCACTGTAGGCAACTCCACATCAATGTTCACATGCATTAGGAAAAAAGAAATCAATGACAGAAGACACTCAATATCTCAGCTGCTCAATTAACATTTTTGAAAGTATAAACAACTCACCTTGAAACCTATGAACTAGCTCGCCTAAGTTTTTCTCCACCAGCCAACTGCAGACCTGGTCAACTGACCAAGTTTCCATGGCTGTATCCTGTAAATACACCTGTAGAATAAAAAGAGGAGTCTTCAGTTTTTCTTTCTGACTGTTGTTCTTCTGTTTAATTTTAACAATCAGCGGTCTAAGACCTTCCTTTGCAGACTCTTTGAGACTCTCAATACTAAGCTTCTTTAAAAGTATTGTTTTCCGAATACACATCTAAAAGTTGCTAATAAAACAAATGCCCTTTTTGAAAATGAGACCAGTTTGAACCTATTTCTTAGCCTCATTTCTCAAATTTCTTCACCTTCTCCTACTTTTTTTCCACAGGCATCCCTCAGGTTTACTAACAGACAGCTAGAGACATACAATGGTACCCAATCCTGTACCATTAACACCCAGGTTTCTTCACAAAGAAAAGAAAGGTGTGAAATTCACCACTAGTAGGCTTATCAGGAAGTGGTTGACATTTACAAAAGGGGTGGGCAGGGGAGGAAGGGAGGAAGGATGGAAGGATCAGATAAAAGCCTGACAGAGATGTTTAGTAAACCCTGACTGATTAACCCCTTGCAGGAGAGAGAGCCTGTAACTGCTTCTGATTGTTTCCTTTTAGCAAGAGGACCAACTAGGAGCCAAATTCTCAGGAGAGTCTGAATGTTTCCTTTCTTTCAATAATATTTTTACATATTCCACTCAGTTCTAGAACTTTATTGAAGATCATTATGATTCACAAAATGACTCATACGAACTAGCACATTGATTGAAGACCTAAAAAAAATTAGTTGGTAGATTCAAAATGGGAAAATGATTCAATATGTCAATAATTCTAAGTGCAAGAGGTATATTAAGTTTGCAAGATATATTCTTTAGCTATTCAGTTATACTGTCACTATTCTTTCCTAACCATTTGAAAACTTAAAACAAGTATGCCTATTGCAATAATTTTTCTAATTTCCCTTAGGCAGTCAATCCTGTTTTTTTTTTTTAATAATTTAATCCAAATGACTTAATGGACTGGAGAGAAACTGTAAAAACTTTAAACATTTAAATCTTTTTAACATTACTTTAGATTTCATTTTTCAAATCAAACCATATAGATTTCTTTGTACAGTAAGACACTAACTCTCCTATAAAGACAGAGGGAAAAGCTACTCTTCCAGAAGTGGAATCCCAAGGAAAGGTAAAAAGAGTCATTAAATCATGTATTTTAATTTTATTGCTAGTTCTCCAAATAAATATTATTGTATTTTTCATTTTTGTGTATTTGAATAAGTTACAATTTCCAGCAGTTAGAATGGTGGCAAGGGAGAACCTGATTCCCTTTCATTCTTGACAATCTGAAAAGATAACAGACTTCAAAAATAATTTCCTAAAAAGCAAGGACACTTCAAAAGAATAAGCCACATTCCCATAAGTATTCATGAACACCGAGTTACAAAATTGAAAACAAGGGTTAAACGTAGAAGAACGTCTTTCCAAATTATAGAAGTGGATTTAATTTGCTACAACAACGTAGCCACAGAACTCCTCCCCTAGGCTAAGCAGCCTTGGCAGGGTGTGAAAAGTCATTATTTGCGAGACTCTGGTGTAAATTAAAAATCACACCTTCCTGTCACACTTCTGGCTTCCTTGTGAAGAGTAGGACTTAGAAAAAAAAAAAGAAAAATGAAAGAAAAAAGACAACAATTCTCTAAACTCAAGATTAAAAGGTATGCAGAGCAGAAGATACTGCCCTGCAGCCATCAATGTATAAAGGGAAATTTGAAAATAGAATGAATCCTTGAAAATCCCCTCGTATTTTTAAATTCCTAGATTCTGCAAAATCTATTTCTGGGAAAAACAGAGCAGTTATCAGATTGTAGCCTCACACAAAATAACAAAGTTAAAATTAGTATAGTATAACTCATTTGTTTTCCTGAATATTTCATAAAATATACTATCACTACCTAGATAATGTAACATCTTCAAGTACCAACCTTATAACTTCCTCTCACATAAATAATGGATATATTATTTATGATCTTATGCATCATAAAGGAATAAAAGGTACGTCAAAAGAGAAAAGACATATCCAGCAGCTTTATTGCATATCCAGCATTTTCAGAAACATCTGAGTATTTTGAAATGTGGGGGCAAGTATGATCATTAAATATTATAAGACATAATAGTAAAAAAATAAAAATAATTAATAGTAGTATTCTGTTGGGATACTCCAGCCAAATAATTCTCATTATTTGATTATATTATATTTCAATTAAATAGATTGGTATTAAATATTAAAGAATCTCATCTAACTAAAGCCAGGAAGAAGTAAGACATTAGCTAAAGCAACCTCAATGTGGGCAAGTGTTATTTAATAAACTTGTTAAAACTCCAGAGGAAAATAATAATGCACACTGTGGATGTGGTTTATAATCTTCAAGAGCAGCATAACGTATCACAATATCAGCCACAAATAAACACTTTTTTAGAAAATGCAAAATCATTTGTCTCTTTCCTTTCTGTTTGCATTTTTACTTTTATTTTCCCAGAGTTAAAAAACTGAGAAAACAGAAAGATTGTTAAAAGTTTTGATGGCAGCATCTGCCTTCTCTTGAATCAAGGCATCATCTTGCTCTGGGAAAGGTCGTGTCCTGCCATAGTTAGACTTGACAGAACCAGCCATTTGGCGAAAACTGGGTCCTGATAGTGAAAAAGAAGGAAAACCAAAAGACAAAAATAGGGATGTGGCTATCAGACGGAGCAATGTCCAGGCAGTTCTGTTGGGCAGCAGCCTTGCTTTAACATGAGCAATGATATAATTGAACTCCATTGGAGCATAATATCTCATCTGCTTTGGGCTGCCATCTATTCCAACCATCTCCAGACCAGAAGGAATGAAAACTGGAAGTCAACTAGAAAACCTTGCATACCTTATTCGTAAAAGTATTTACTGCCTAGATAGCTCAGAGCTAAGTAACTAAAGATAGAGCAAAGAAATTAGGTGCCTTACCAAGAAGATAAGACACGTACATAACCAGAACATAGGGTCAGTTATGATGGATGCAGTAAATAGAGGGCTTCCCTGGTGGTTCAGTGGTAAAGAATCCACCTGCTAATGCAGGAGATGCAGGTTCAATTCCTGGGTCAGGAAGATCTCCTGGAGAAGGAAATGGCAACCCACTCCAATATTCTTACCTGGAAAATTCCATACACTGAGGACCCTAGAGAGCTACAGTCCATGGGGTTGCATAGGGTTGGACATGACTGAGCTCAATCGCATGATATAAATAGCACTAGGGGCTGAATTTTCCCATTCTCCTGGAAAGGAATGCATCTTGATTTAGAATCTGAATGAAAGATACACTTTAGACAGTGAAGAAGCCTGAAGAAATGAGATCAATTGAATGAACTAAAAGTAACATGGCAGAAATAAGCAAGTTATGTTTAGGGACCTGAAAGTGACCACAATTCCTAGAATGGTAAATGTATTGTAGGGAGTAACAATGAATCGGAAGGATCACTGGAGAATTAAAATACTGACTTCTGAGTTTATAGATGTAAGCTTTGGGAAAGAAGACATCGTGTTTTAGAAAGATTGTTTACATAGCTGAGCCAGACGAATTACAGGAAAAGGTGTTCTTTAAGTAAATTGCATATGAGAGTGAATGCTTTAACTTTTACTAAACATTCACAAAGGCTTCCCTGGTGGCTCAGATAAAGAATCTGCCTGCAAAGTGGGAGACCTTGGTTTGATCCCTGGGTTGGGAAGATCTCCTGGAGGAGGCAACTCACTTCAGTATTCTTGCCTGGAGAATCCCCACGGACTAATTTTTCTTCATTTTAGAAAGATAGATGTTTATGTTTATATTTATCTTTCCAAAAATTGTAGAAATAAAAATTTTAATGTTTTTCATATGTTTTGAGCAAGAGCAGTAAGATGTACAAAGCTACCCAATACCAAGCAAGCGAACACATCAAAAGGAACCGTCAGTATACATTAAGCTATTGCCTACAGAATACGGAACTGCATCACCTTAGGTCAAACACTGAACAAGGAGGGAGCGCAGCTGCACCCATCAGAAGACAATTGGATTAAAGGTTTACTGAGCATGGCCCTGTCCACTAGAGCAAGACATAGTTTGTCCCACATCCAGTCCCTCCAATCAGGAAGCATGCACAAGACTCTTACCCTCATCTGTCATAGGGCAAACAGAAGAAACAAGAACTATAATTCCACAGCCTCCAGAATGAAAACCACAATCACAAAAGCTAACCAAAATGATCACATGGATTACAGCCTTGTCTTGGCGAAGGGGCTTGCATAACTCAATGAAGTTATGAGCAATGCCATGCAGGGCCACTCAAGGTGGAGGGGATCATGGTGGAGAGCTCTAACAAAACATGATCCACTGGAGAAGAGAATGGCAAACCACTCCAGTATTCTTGCCTTGAGAGCCCCAAACATGAAGTTGAGCCAGTTGAAATTGCTATTTCAAAAATGTATTTTTATTTATGTGGCTGCACCAGATCTAGTTGAAGCATGTAGAATCTTTAGTTGCAGCATGTGGAATCTAATTCCCTGGCCATGGATCAAACCCAGGACCACAGCACTGGGCACATGGAATCTTAGCCACTGGACTACCAGGGAAGTCCCCAAAATGTCATTTTTGTACATACAAGAATCTAAGATCAATAATTCCTTATAGTGGAACTTATAGGTTGAATCTTGATTTTATGAAAACTACTAGTAAGTGTTATTTGGTTCCTTTTATTCAGCAAGACTTACCAGAGGTGTCTGTGATTGATACCACCTCCAAACTTTGAGGGAGAGAAATGGTGAGCACAATAATGGTCACTTTAATTTTTTAATTTTTACACTAATAAAGAAACTAAACAGCAATCTATCTGGGAGGTTTAATTAAATTAATGAACAAAAATAGCAATGAGCCAGAGTTAGAGGTCTTTGGGGACATCTGGGTGACAAACACCCAGTCTTTTGGCTTTTGAGTCAGACTTCTGGGGCATCCTTGCTTCTGGTTAGCTGACTGTCAAAGCTGATGGATCAGCAACATGAACTACATTCTCTGGATTCTTGCCAGAGATGGTAGCTGTGAGCTGCATTGTCAACTTCTATCAAAATCTGAATTTGTAACTGAGAAGATTTGATAGATGTCAGCTCTTCCAGTATTACTCTATAAATTTCAATTAATATTTAAATGTGTTTGTGTTTTTTACTTACTATGGTTCTGGTACTGGATAAATAGTCAAAAGAGCTAGAAATGCTTGGCAAAAGAACTTGTACTCCCAGATGTTCAAAAGTAGTTTTAAATTACAATAAGTATAAAAGCATGGTACTGGAACAAAAGAGGACAGAGCACTGAAACAGAATAGAAACCTAGAAACAGAAATATATGGAAGTATTAAAAAGATGTTTTTTTCAAATTGGTGGTGAGAGAAGTGATCATTCCACAAATTTTGTTAGGGCACTACATCATATCACCTACAAAATAAATTCCTCAGATATATAAATAATTATTTAAAGCATATTTTCTGATCACAATGTAGTAAGATTAGATGTCAGCCACAGGAAAAAGACTATTAAAAATACAAACATATGGAGGCTAAACAACACGCTTCTGAATAACCAACAGATCATGAAAGAAATCAAAAAGGAAATCAAGATATGCATAGAAATAAATGAAAATGAAAACGTGACACCCCCAAACCTATGGGATTCAGTAAAAGCAGTGCTAAGAGGGAGGTTCATAGCAATACAAGCCTACCTCAAGAAACAAGAGAAACATCAAATAAACAACCTAACTTTACACCTAAAGAATCTAGAAAAAGAAGAAAAGAAGTACCCCAAAGTTAGTAGAAGGAAAGATGTCATAAAAATCAGAGCAGAAACAAATGAAAAATAAATGAAGGGGACTATAGCAAAAATCAACAAAACTAAAAGCTCATTCTTTGAGAAGATAAGTAAAATAGACAAGCCATTAGCCAGACTCATCAAGAAAAAAAAGAAGAATCAAATCAGTAAAATTAGAAATGTAAATAGAGAAATCACAACAGACAACACAGAAATACAGAAGATCATAAGAGACTACTATAAGCAATTATACGCCAATAAAATAGACAACTTGGAAGAAGTGGTCAAATTCTTAGTATAGAATACAACCTTCCAAAACTGAACCAGGCAGAAATAAAAAATCCTTAACAGACCCATCAGAAGCATGGAAATCGAAGCTGTAATAAAAAATCTTCCAACAAACAAAAACCCAGTACCAGATTGCTTCACAGGTGAATTCTACCAAAAATTTAGAGAAGAGCTAACATTTATCCTACTCAAACTCTTCCAGGAAATTGCAGAGGAAGGTAAACTCCCAAACTCATTCTATGAGGCCACCATGACCCGAAACAAAAACCAAAGATGCCACAGAAGAAAACTACAGGCCAATATCACTGATGAGCATAGAACGAAAATCCTCAACAAAATTCTAGCAAACAGAATCCAACAACATATTAGAAAGATCATACATCATGACCAAGTGGGTTTTATCCCAGGGATGCAAGGATTCTTCAGTATTTGCAAATCAATCTATGTGATACACCATATTTAACAAACTGAAAGATAAAAACAATATGATTATCTCAATAGATGCAGAGAAAGCCTTTGACAAAATTCAACACCGATTTGCAATTAAACCTCTCCAGAAAGCAGGCATAGAAGGAACATACCTCAACATAATAAAAACCATATATGATAAACCTGCAGCAAACATCTTCTTCAATGGTTAAAAATTGAAAGCATGTCCCCTAAAATCAAGAACAAGACAAGGGTGCCCACTCTCACCATTATTATTCAACATAGATTTGGAAGTCCTAGCCACAGCAATCAGAGAAGAACAAGAAATAAAAGGGATCCAGGTTGGAAAAGGAGAAGTAAAGCTCTCACTGTTTGCAGATGACATGATCCTCTACACAGAAAGCCCTAAAGACACCACGAAAAAATTGCTAGAGCCAAACAATGGATATAGTAAAATTGCATATTTTACTATATAATATTTCTGTATATATAATTACTATAATATACAGAATATTATAATATTATATTAAAATATAATTATATTACTATAGTAATATAATAATTACTATATTTCTGTATATATAAAATAATTACTATATTTCTGTATATATAAAATTAATATACAGAAATCCCTTTCATTCCTATACAGTAACAATGAAAAAACAGAAAGATAAATTAAGGAAAAAAAATCCCATTTACTATTGCAATGAAAAGAATAAGATATTTAAGAATAAACTTATCTAAAGAAATTAACACCTATATATAGAAAACTATAAAATACTGATGAAAGAAATCAAAGATGACACAAATAGATGGAAAAATATACCATGTTTATGGATTGGAAGAATTAATACAGTGAAAATGAGTATACTCCCCAAAGCAATCTATAGATTCAAAGCATCCCTATCAAGCAACCAGTGGTATTTTTCACAGAACTAGAACAAATAATTTCACAATTTGTATGGAAACAAAAAACCTCTAATAGCCAAAGCAATCTTGAGAAAGAAGAATGGAACTGAAGGAATCAGTCTGCCTGACTTCAGACGATACTACAAAGCTACAGTCATCAATAAAATATGGTACTGGCACAAAGACAGAAATATAGATCAATGGAGCAAAATAGAAAGCCTAGAGGTAAATCTACACACTTTATCTTTGACAAAGGAGGCAAAAATATACAATGGAGAAAAGACAATCTCTTTAAAAAGTGGTGCTAGGAAAACTGGTCAACCAACTGTAAAAGAATGAAACTAGAACACTTTCTGACACCATATACAAAAATAAACTCAAAATGGATTAAAGACCTAAGTGTAATACCAGAAACTATAAAACTCTCAGAGGATAACATAAGCAGAACACTCTGACATAAATCACAGCAAGATCTATGACCCACCTCCCAGAGTAATGGAAATAAAAACAAAAATAAGCAAATGGGACCTAATTAAACTTATAAGGAAACTATAAGCAAGGTGAAAAGGCAGACTTCAGAATAGGAGAAAATAATAGCAAATGAAACAATTGACAAAGAATTAATCTCCAAAATATACAAGCAGCTCAACACCAGGAAAATAACTGACTCAATCAAAAAGTGGGCCAAAGGACTAAACAGGAATTTCTCCAAAGAAGACATATAGATGGCTAACAAACACATGAAAAGATGCTCAACCTCACTCATTATCAGAGAAATGCAAATCAAAACCACAATGAGGTACCATTTCACTCTGGTCAGAATAGCTGCCATCAAAAAGTCTATAAGCAACAAATGGTGGAGAGGTTGTGGAGAAAAGGGAACCTTCTTACACTATTGGTGGGATTGCAAACCAGTACAGCCATTATGTAGAACAGTGTGAAGAGTTCTTAAAAACATGGAAATGGAACTGCCACACGACCCAGCAATCCCACTGCTGGGCAAGGAAACCAGAATTGAAAGACACACTTGTACCCCAGTGGTCATTGTAGCACTGTTCACAATAGCTAGGACATGGAAGCAACCTAGATATCCATCGGCAGATGAGTGGGTAAGAAAGTTGTGGTACACAAACACAATGGAATATTACTCAGCTATAAAAAGAATATATTTAAGTCAGTTCTAATGAGGTGGATGAAACTGGAACCTTTATACAGAGTGAAGTAAGTCAGAAAGAGAAGCACCAATACAGTATACTAATGCGTGTATATGGAATTTAGAAAGACAGTAATGATGACTCTATAGGCAAGACAGCAAAAGAAACTCAGATGTAAAGGACAGACTTTTGGACTCTGTAGGAAGAAGGAGAGGGTAGGATGATTTGAGAGAATAGCATTGAAACATGTATATTGCCATATGTAAAATAAATGACCAGTTCAAGTTTGATGCATGAAGCAGGGCACTCAAAGCTGTGCTCTGGGACAACTCAGAGGGATGGGGTGGGGAGAGAGTTGGGAGGCAGGTTCAGGATGAGAGGGCACATGTACACTTGTGGCTGATTGATGCTGATGTATGGCAAAAAACCACCACAATATCGTAAAGCAATTAGCCTCCAATTAAAATAAATAAATAAATTCTTCAAAAATAAGAAAAAAGAAAAAAATTAATTTTAAGCTAATAAAAAACTAAATTGGGTGGGAGGGGGGTTCTGGAAGAGGAATACATGTATACCCATGGCGGATTCATGTCAATGTATGGCAAAACCAACACGATAATGTAAAATAAATAAATAAATAAATAAATAAATTTTAAAAATAAATAAAAAACTAAATTAAAAAATTAAGGGAATTTGTATAATAAAAATAAAGAATGATCTATTTGACCACAAAAGTGAAAAGATGTAGACATACATAAATGTTGTATGTAGTTTTAAGTAATATAATAATTCTTTAAAATAATACAAAGATATTATTAAATACAGGTAAATGCTACTAATATACATCAAAAATCTTCAAAATATTCTTGTACTTTGGCCCCAAAATAACATTTCTAAAAATTTACCTTAAGGATATTCCCAGAATGAGCACAAAGATGTTTACAAATCAATAGCTAGAATTGTAAGGAAATAAGGCAAACTAAATTTCAGCAATAGGAATTGACCAGTGAATTGTGGTCTTTAAAGTTTAAAACAAAATGCTGTGTAGTGATTAACAACTGTGTTTTATAGAAATAGTTGTGAAATACATATAAGTGAAAATAGGTTTAAAATAGTATGATTCAATTTGTATAAAGAAAATAAAGTCAGAACAATACACAAAGGTAACCTAATGACTGGGGGAACATACCTGAAGGTAAAAGTGATTCTCTCAGTTTGGTAGAATCAGTGCATTTTACTTTTTGATTTGCTACTCTCAAAATTGTTCCCATTAAAGAATGTTATTGTTATTTTCAGGAAAGTTAGGGTTTTACAAATAAAAGGAAAAAAGTGTTTGTTTATAGATCATGGCTGGAGAGGCCTCAGTGCCTCTGTTTTCACACCAGAAAATTAAAAGAGAGAGCACTGGACCAGATCCAGCCTACTGAAGTAGTTTTAGTTCCTTTACTTTATTTTAAAAATGAAAGATTTCACCTATAAATCTGGAATCTTGGTTTCTTTTGAAAAATTGGGAGTTCTTGTAACACTGAGTTCATATTTCTGGACAGTAACTATTCAGGTCAATGCTGTTCCCTTGAAAGAAAAGTAGAACAGTCTGAGATGTGTTGTAGAGTAGAGGAAGCAGAGAGTAAGTTTGAAACAAGCTGGATCTTGGATAGCTAATGTCTTTTAACTCTTGAAAGAAGATTTTGAGAAGAGTAATAAATATCTATGTATACATGTATATGGGCTTCCCCCATGGCTCAGTGGTAAAGAGATGCAGGAGAGAGTGATTCCACCTCTGAGTGGGAAAGATCTCCTGGAGGAGGGCATGGCAACCCATTCCAGTATTCTTGCTGAAAAACCCCATGGATAGAAGAGCCTGGTGGGCTGTAGTCCATGGGGTCACAAAGAGTTGGACACACAGAAGAAATTGAGCATGGCATACATGTATATACATATATATGTGTGTGTACAGTAATTATCTTTGAATAACTTAGTTCTTAAATAACTTTTTGTTATGTCCTAAGAGAAATAATATCTATCAGAAAGACATTTGCCACGCTTAAGGCAGATACAATAATACATATATTAGAATTTAAGTCTTAAATCAAAGTCAAGGACTCGAATCTGCCTGCAATGCAGGAGCCACAGGAGATGTGGGTCCAGTCCTTGGTTTGGGAAGAGCCCCTGGAGGAGGAAATGGCAACCCACTCCAGTATTCTTGCATGGAGAATCCCATGGACAGAGGATTCTGGCAGGCTACAGTCCATGAGGTCACAAGAATTGGACATGACTGAAGTGACTTAGCGCACACACCCTCATGAAGTAAAAGGCACATTTACCGATCATAGACACTGGCTTAGTTCAATTCTTGTTACATTTCTCAATGTGTGTGCAATAGTACAGGTAAGAATTATTTATTTTATAGCTCTGAATGGCTGCAAGAGCTGATGCTATTAAAACATTACAGTTATTAAACTGTTTCTTCAGAACCTCTCATCTGTCAGAGCACAAGACAGTTGATTTCTGAAGTCTCCTAGAAGGCTTAGCTGGTAGAGCCAAGCTGAGCTCTTTTGATCTGTTATACTAAGTGTTGGTCCAACTTATGGGTCCCTTTTGTGAGGATCTTCTTAATAAAATGTCACTGAAACCACAAGAGGGAGATATGGGGACAAAATAGGCACAGGACTCTAGCTCTTCTATGAGATTTCTATAGGTTGAGTGACCAGTGGTCATGCTTCTGCTAGGTCTGGTTTTTCCAAAGACAGGCTCTAATGTTCAAACTTTGTGTTGATACCAAGCTACTCTTCCTAAAATATTGGCCAAAAAAGTAAACATGGTACCAAGTGGTCATCTATGGTCAAATGACTAGTCTGAGTGTGTGTGCTTGAGTTTGTGAGTGTGTGTGTGTGTGTGTGTGAGAGAGAGAGAGAGAATGAAAGCAAGACTAAGCAAGGGAGCAAGCCAGACTAGAATAAGGAGGAGAAGAAAAGATTATCAGTTTTGCATTTGTTGTTCAGCTGCTAAGTCATGTCCCACTCTGCGACAGCATGGACCGCAGCACCCCAGGCTTCCCTGTCCTTCATTATCTCCCTGAATTTGCTCAAACTCAAGTCCATTGAGTTTGTGATGCCATCCAACCATCTCATCCTCTGTCATCCCCTTCTCCTGTCTTCAATCCTTCCCAGCATCAAGGTCTTTTCTAGTGATTTGGCTCTTCACATCAGGTGGCCAAAGTATTGGAGCTTCAGCTTCAGCATCAGTCCTTCCAGTGAATATTCAGATTATCACAAATGATAACAAATAAATGTTACTGAAACAAACTTGTGTCTACTGGCTCACTCACAGTAAAGCCAGTCTTCTGACACTGGGCACCACACAAGGAGTTCAGGGTAAATACTAAGTACTCAAAAAGCCTGCACTCCCCTTGGTTTTCAAGATAGCATTTTTTTTAAAGACCAAGTGAGAGAGGGGTGTCCCAGGATGTATCCTCAGCTCATGCACATTCTCTGATTGGCTGATGGTGCGGGAACAGGGCTATGTAGCAGGGGTTAACATTATCAATCCTTGGGCTCCAGGAAGCCTGGGGGCTACATGCTCATGGTCATCAAGTAGTTAACATCTTTTACTTGGGTTTTCACATCTCTAAAACAACTTAGGGAATGTGCATCAGATACTAATACGGAGGTACTTCAGAGATGAGCTAGGGCAGAGGCTATGGGGGACGGCGGGGAGGAGTTTGTACCAGGAAGGTCCCAGAGGGTCCTCCTCGGTAACAATAAGATAATTGTTCCAATACTGGGAATGAAGACTGTAGGAACATAATAAAGCATTCATGTTAGGCAGAGTTAAACAAAAATTTTAAATTTGTTTCATCATAAATTTGTAAAACTCTCTACATTTCAGTCTTAACTCTTATCTTAGTCAGGTCTACTATTCTTTGATTGCATTTGAGAACAAATGTGGCAGAGGTGAGAGTAGTTTGGAAGAAGGGGAAGAAAAATAAATTGGATTCAGAAATTAGGTCTTTTCCAAGAGATTAAAATATGAAAAAACAGTTGGCATTTCTGAAGCCAGGCCTAAAACTAATTTGTCATTTCAAATTCCTTGGCACTTAGAATACAGTTTAAAAAATACTTGCCTGGGCACTGGTTCCTCATGAAACTTTAAGGAGAGATGCCTAAGCAAATTAAGCCATCAATCTGCTATTGGCTTAATCCTAGCTTCATAGACTACTGATCACATTACCCTTTTAATCCAATTACCCAAATCCCCTGTTATCCACTTCAGGTTGTTCTCTTTCTGGTACAATTTTCCATTCATTGCTGCAAACATATTTGCAGTAATTCAGCACAGCATCAACTTTCTGGAGAAGGGGTATTAGTGAAGCTGTCACCTGGTGGGGCCTAACAGGTAGATCAAGGGTGGAGAGGAGTGAGAGGTGTCTCTGAGAGGTGTTTGACTGCTTCTGATTCTCTATCTCTCTCAATTGAACTCAGAATCCAGAATTTAACTCAAGAAGTGTATTTCCCAGTTTATCCAATATAAGAGTCAACTGGGGGTACTACATGAAGATATTGATTCCCAAACTTTTCCCAAAAGATTTTGATTCAGGTGGCTTGGGCTGAGTCCCTGAAATAAATATTTTGAATTATTTCCAGTGGTTTTTCTGATTAGCCAAGTTTGAGAAACAATTAAAATATTCATCAAGATTTATTTCCAATTTATATGGTCCAATTAAGTCAAAGTTTATAAACTTTACTTATAAATGTTATAAACCTTTATGACATGTCAATAGGTTTCCCTGGTGGCTCAACAGTAAAGAATCTGCTTGCAATGCAGGAGACATGGGTTTGATCCTTGGGTTGGGAAGATCCCCTGGAGAAGGAAATGGCAATCCACTCCAGTATTCTTGCTTGGAAAATCCCATGGACAGAGGAGCCTGGTGGGGTAAGGCCCACTGGGTCACAAAAGTGTTGGACACGACTTAGCAGCTAAAACAACATGTCATTAGGCATAAATTATACTGTTGTGAAACTTTTTAGCAATTTATTAAGATAATCAGGTAAATATCACTGGAATTAACATAGTATTATTGTATTGAAAAAGATTTTTCATAAAACTTAAGAATGTAAAATAAATGTGGTAACCTGTTTTTTTTCAACATTTTTATTGTGGTTAAATATATGTATATAGCATAAAACTTACCATCTTATGCCTTTTTGTGTGTAATTCAGTAGCAGTTAGTACGTTCAGATTGAATGGAACCATCACTATGAACTGTTTTACCATCTGAAACTGAAACTCTCTACCTGGTAAATAATAACTCTTATCCTTCACCCTGATAACCACCGTTCTATGTTCTGTCTCTATGAATCTGACACTTGTACCTCATATACGTGGAATCAGAATATTCTTCCTCATGTGTCTGTCTTATTTCACTTAGCATAATGCTTTCCATGCTGTATTATTCTTCCTTTTTAAAGCTAGATAATATTTCATTGTTTATATCACAATCTATTTATCCTTTCATCTATTGATCAATGTTTGGGTTGTTTCCCCTCATTTGACAGCATTTTGTGTATAATGCTGATATGAACATGGTTGTGCAAATATTGTTCAAGTCTCTGTTTCAGTAACCTGATTTTCATGGTTATAATCATTTAACATACCCTGACTTCTTGCTACACCACTAGCAGACATGGAGGCTTTACATGGATCTTCTAGATCTGGCAAAATTCCTCTCATATCCTAGATCAGAAAAAAGGGGTTTCAGAAATGCTAAGTGACTTGCCCAAGGATGCACAGCTGTTTGAATGAAGATGCACTTTTTATCAGGTCCAGTAAGACAAATAAAATGAATTCTATTTAATGAGACCAACCTGTAAGTCATTGTCGTCCTAATAAAGATAGCAAGCCCTTGTATGGTGACGACTGTCTTCATTTTTGTATTCCCTGTGCCGATCACTGACAATACCTAGTAGGACCTCATAGCTTTTCAAGAAAAATGCATAGATACACTAATGATCACTGTGTAAATATGCTTTGAAGGAAAAGTTTGTAAATACAGGGCACATACCTATTTTAACCCAGAGTTACCCAACTGCAGTGTCTGAACACAGTGGTTGCCTCCAAACTGTTGACAGTTGGTTAGAACTGATCTCTCTTTGCCATAGCCAGAACTTCTTCCAGGTGTACAGAGGTTTCAGATAGGTTCATGCATTTATCCCTTCTTTGCTCACTAGAAAAAAATTTTTTTCCCCATATGCCATGATATGGAAAAGTTTGAAAAGCAGAGAGTCAGGCTAGCAATATGGAGCTTGGAAGAAACAGGAGGAGATGGATATAGCAGTGTTTCAATCATTACCTTTAACTACATGTTAATCTCCAGGCGGGCTATGCCCAGCTTCTACACCAGTCCAATTAAATGAGCATTTCTGGAGCAAGGATCATAGGCAGTAGCATTTTTTAAAGCTTTTCCAAAAGATTCCCATGTGCATCAGAGCTAAGAACTGATGGTGTAAAGTGAGGCAGAGGGAATAAACTTCCAGAAACAAAAGAAGACTTTGCCTTGGAAACACTCCTCTCGCTCTTTTTTTTTTTCCAGCCATGTTGCATGGCATATGGGATCTTAGTTCCCTGACCAGGGATCAAACCCGCCCCTCTTCACACACTCTCCCAGCCCCTTACAACCCCCTTCATCCCCTGGCCCACATTGGTAGCGCCGAGTCTCAACCATCAGACCACCAGGTAAGTCCCATGGAAACACTTTTGCTGAGCCTTCTCTTGAATTGTAGCCATCAACTCAAGGCTGTATATTGTCAACCTGCTTATTTGACTTATATGCAGAGTACATCATGCAAAATGCTGGGCTGAATGAAGCACAAGCTGGAATCAAGATTGCCAGGAGAAACATTAATAACCTCAGATATGCAGATGACACTGTCGTTATGGCAGAAATAGAAGAAGAACTAAAGAGTCTCTTGATGAGAGTTAAAGAGGAGAGTGAAAAATTTGGCTTAAAACTCAACATTCAGAAAACTAAGACCATGGCATCCGGTCCTATCACTTCATGGCAAAAAGATGGGCAAACAGTGGAAACAGTGAAAGACTTTATTTTGGGGGACTGCAAAATCACTGCAGATTGTTACTGCAGCCATGAAATTAAAAGACACTTGCTCCTTGGAAGAAAAGCTATGACCAACCTAGATAGAATATTAAAAAAGAAGACATTACTTTGCCTACAAAGATCCGTCTAGTCAAAGCTATTGTTTTTCCAGTAGTCATGTATAGATGTGAGAATTGGACTATAAAGAAAGCTGAGTGCTGAAGAATTGATGCTTTTGAATTGTGGTGTTGGGGAAGACTCTTGAGTCCCTTGGATTGCAAGGAGATTCAACCAGTCCATCCTAAAGGAAGTCAGTCCTAAATATTCATTGGAAGGACTGATGCTGAAGCTGAAACTCCAATACTCTGTCTACCTGATGTGAAGAACTGACTCAATAGAAAAGACCCAAGGTGGGAGGAGAGGGGGACAACAGAGGATGAGTTGGTTGGATGGCATCACCAACTGGATGAATATGAGTTTGAGGAAGCTCCAAGAGTTGGAGATGGGCAAGGAGGCCTAGCGAGCTGTAGTCCATGGGGTCAGAAAGAGTCGGACATGACTGAGTGACTGAAGTGAACTGAACTGATAATATCTTATTATGCTTTTATGCTTCTATTATGACACTCATGATGAGTGGCATAATATTGTTTGATAATGGTCCATGAGGTCACAAAGAATCGGAACTATCTTAGCCACTGACCAACAATGGACCTAGGTTTTCCCCATTGTATGTTTTTTGATGATAAGGACTATGTCTTCTCCAGCTTTGTAGTTCTAGCACTTAGTACTATGCTTGGCACAGAGCAAGCCATCAAATAATGATGAGTAATAAACTGCATTGCTCCTTATGAGCAAATTCATAGGTAGCAAACTGAGTAGCTAGTAAAAGACAGAGCTGGTAAAATGTAGAGAGCCCTGTGAGTCAATGACCTGCATAGCTAGTACAGGAAATACTCAAAGAAAAAGAGTCAGAAAATACCCCTATACTGTCAATTATAATGATTATTAACAGATTTAACTACAGACTCTGATATAGGCACATTTCATGGCTTGAGAAATTATTTTGCTCTAGGCATAATTCATAAGGCAAGTATCTGCTCATACAGATATTATCAAATGTTTGATAATAAGTTGTGATCTGTTTAGGAACTAAAGTTTAAAATAAAGAATGACTCCATTATATTATATCTTGTTCATGTATTCAAAGCTGTGATGCAGAATAGTGTTGATTAAATTACTGAAGAGAGCAGATTTCTTTCAACCAAGTTCCCTAAAGAGTTCCTAAGAACCTAAACCCTGAAGCTATTCCTTTCAGCTTGTTAGAAGAATGGTATGATATTGGAACTTTTTGCACTTAGAGCATTAATGTCAAACCCAAAGGACTTTTTGATGGGAAGTATGGGCAGGCTGGGGCCAGGCAGGGACAGGAGGACAGAGGACTGTCTGAGCTGTTCCAGTTCACCCAGGACTAGGAGTCTGCTATGCTCATGGCTATGGTAGAGGTTTGTTCACCTCTCATATGCACAACTCCAGAACCCTTCCTGTTCAGCTGGAGGATGGCTTCTCAACCAATGTTGGTTGAATAAGTTGAATGAACAAACAAATTTGGTCCTGGTTGTCTGCATGTTAAGTCTCATCAGTTGTGTCCAACTATGTGCCTGTCAGGCTCCTCTGTCCATGGGATTCTCTAGGCAAGAACCCACTGGAGTGGGTTGCTGTGCCCTCCTCCAGCGGATTTTCCTGACCCAGGGATCAAACCTTCATCTCACATCATCCACATTGACAGGCGGGTTCTTTACCACTAGTGCCACCTGGGAAACCCAGTTATGGTTAAAGAAGTCTTATTAACATCTTGTGATCAAAATATAGAAATATGGGTTGGGTGCAAAGATAGTAAGAAATTTTTTAAATGTGTGAATAATCATATCTGAAAAGTTCTGATAAGGCAAAATGGAACCTGGGGGAAGATCTTCAGTGTCTGTTGCCTCAGTTCAGCCTGTAGTCACATTCTATTTAAGAGGAATATCAATGCTTTAAAAAAGAACACAAAGATTTTGAAGACCTTGACAATTGTGTGTACATGTGTACCTTTTTTTATTTATTACTATAAAGATAACATCATTATAAAGATATATAGAAAAATATTTAAACCCTATAATGTATATGTTTTAACATAGTAAAAACTATAGTACACAGTTAGTTTTAGTTTTTATTATTTTTATTCAATTATAAAAGAAGAAAAAATAGGCAGTAACTTCTTTAACATTGATCTCAGAAATATTTTTTGCATATGTCTCTATGGGCTAGGGAAACAGCAGCAAAAATAAATGGGACTACATCAAATTAGATAGCTTTTGCACAGAAAAGGCAGCCACCAACAAAATGAAAAGGTAATCTATTACTGAGTGGGAGAAGATATTTATAAATCATATATCTGATAAGGGATTGATATTCAAAATATATAGAGAACCCGTACAACTCAGCATAGCATGAATAAATGGGCAGAAGACCTGAATAAACTTTTTTCCAAAGAAAACATGCAGATGACCAACAGATACATGAAAACATGCTTAGTATCACTAATCATCAGAGACATGCAAGTCAAAACCATGATGAGGTACCACATCACACCAATCAGGATGGCTGTTATCAGAAACACAACAGACGGTGAGTGCTGGAGAGGATGTGGGTAAAAGGACACTGTTGGTGAGAATGTGAGTTGTCATTGGAAAAGACCCTGATGCTGGGAAAGACTAAAGGCAGGAGAAGGGGACGACAGAGGATGAGATGGTTGGATGGCATCGCTGGCTCAATGGACATGAGTTCAAGTAGACTCCAGGAGTTGATGATGGACAGGGAGGCCTGGTGTGCTGCGGTCCATGCGGTTGCAAAGAGTTGGACACGACTGACCAACAGAACTGAACTGAATTGAACTATAGAAAACAGTATGGAGTTTTCTCAGAAAACTAAAACTAGAACTACCATACAATCTAGGAATTCCACTTCTGGGTATTTATCCAAAGAAAAGGAAAGCACTAATTCTAAGAGATAGATGTACCCTTACGTTCATTACAGTATTATTTGCAATAGCCAAACTATGGAAGTTACATAAGTGTCCATTGATAGATGAAAAGATATAAACAAGAAGAGGTGTGTGTGTGCGTGTATATATATATATATATATATATATATATATATAAACATATATATATATATATATGGACTGCAGCCCATCAGGCTCCACTATTCATGGGATTCTCCAGGCAAGAATACTGGAGTGGGTTGCCATGCCCTTCTCCAGGGGATCTTCCTCACCCAGGGATAGAACCCAGGTCTTCTGAATCGCAGGCAGATTCTTTACCGTCTGAGGCACCAGGAAAGTCCGTATACATAAATGCACACACAATAGAATATTGCTCAGTCACAAAAAAGAAGGAAATCTTGTTATTAACAGCAACATGGTTGGACCCGAAGGGCATTACACTAGGTGAAATAAGTCAGAAAGAGAAAAACAAATACTGTGTGTCTTCCCTTATACATGGAATTTAAAAAACACAACAAATGAACAAACCAAACAAACAACTTATAAATACAAAGAGCAAACTGATGGTTGCTGGAAGAGACAGGGCAGGGGACAGACAAAATCGGTGAAGGGGATTAAGAGGTACAAACTTCCAGCTATAAAAGAAATCACATAGATTTAATGTACACAGTACATCATGAAAAACAGTATATCATGAGAAATGCCAAGCTGAATGATTCACAAGCTGGAATCAAGATTGCTGAAGAAGTATTAATAACCTCAGATGTGCAGATTATACCACCTTAATGGCAGAAAGCGAAGGAGAACTAAAAAACCTCTTGATGAAGGTGAAAGACGACAGTGAAAAAGCTGGCTTAAAACTCAGCATTCTAAAACTAAGATCACAGCATCTGGCCCCATCACTTGATGACAAATAGATGGAGAAACAGTGGAAACAGTGACAGAATATTTTCTTGGACTCCTAAATCCCTGCAGATAGTGACCACAGCCATGAAATTAAAAGACGCTTGCTTCTTGGGAGAAAAGCTATGACAAACCTAAACGGTGTATTAAAAAGCAGAGACATCACTTTGCTGACAAAGGCTGTCAAAGCTATGGGTTTTCCAGTAGTCATGTACAGATATGAGAGCTGGACCATAAAGAAGGCTGAGTACTGAAGAATTGATGCTTTGAACTGTGGTGTTGGAGAAGGCTTTTGAAAGTCCCTTGAACAGCAAGGAGATCCAACCAGTCCATCCGAAAGGAAATCAGCCCTGAATGTTCATTGGAAGTGCTGATGCTATAGCTGAAACTCCAATACTTTGGCCACCTGATGTGAAGGGCCAACTCATTGGAAACGCCCCTGATGCTGGGAAAGACTGAAAGCCGGAGGAGAAGAGGATGACAGAGGATGAGGTAGTTGGATAACATCAACGACTCAATGGACATGAGTTTGAGCAAACTCACAGAGATGATGAAGGACAGGGAAGCTGCAATCCATGAGGTTGCAAAGAGTCGGACATGACTTAGCAGCTGAACAACAACAATGTACACATAGGAATATTTAACAACTTTCTGTGATGGCTAATAGTAACATTTTATAATGCATAAAACTATTAAATCAATTAGGGAAAATTGACACATAGCATTAATTGTTATTTTGTTATCTGTGATTTTGATAATGGTGTGGAGTAGCGGCAGCAGCAGCACCTGTTTGCTAAGTGGGCCAACTTTGTGTATGAAAAACTGGGCTATCTTTGAAGCTATTTAACAGAAGAATTAGCCAATGGTAAGGTAGAGCATTTCCATCAGTGTGGCGCTGGTCTTGCGTCAGTCACCCTGACATGAGCTGAACTTGTTCTGTTTCTGATAAGCAAAGACAGGCCTGGCTGAAGGTTCGGAAGAACAGTCCAATGAGTTTGTCAGACCACAAGGTATGAGGGCACAGTCCTTCACAAGACTGATCTCACTTAAGAACCAGCTATAAGTTCAGGAGTTCCCAGGGCCACCCCCACTTTGTAGACCAACTAGCTACAAAATTTTCAGTTTCCACAACCACTTTAGGTTTCATAATTCACTAGAAAGATTCACAGAACTCACTGAAAGTGTTCTATATATGATTACAGTTTTATTAAGGCAAAGGGATTCACATTAGAAGCAGCCCAAAGAAGAGACACATAGGGCACAGTCTGTGTGTCTGTGCTCAGTCGCTTAGTTGTGTCCAGCTCTTTGCGACCCCATGGACCGTAGCCTGCCAAGTTCCCCTGACCATGGGACTCTCCAGGCAAGCATACGGGAGTGGTGCTGTATTGGAGTGCCATTTCCTTCTCCAGAGAAATCTCCCCAATTCAGATTTTGCATCTCTTGCATTGGCAGGCAGATTCTTTACCACTGAGGCACCTACGAACCCCAGGCACAGTCTGGGAGAGTTCCAGATGCTCTGCTTCCATCATCCTCAGAACCTGGTCCCTACCCAGTATTGAAATGTGACAATACTGAGAGCGCTCCTGACCAGGGAAGTTCACTGGATCTTTGTTGTCCAGAGTTTTATTGAGAGTACATTATACAGGCAAGCTTGATTGAGTCCCAACAAAGACACTCCTATCACTTGGCAAATTCCAAGGGTTAGAAGTTAACTTCCAGGGACAAAGCCGGCCAAGTCCTTTATGACACTAACAATAATTCGACTGACGTTCAGTGAGTCCGGGGGGTCCATGATCACTGGGAGATAGAGCCTAATTTGTGGACCCAGAGCTTACCTCCCTGTTCACTCTGAAAGCTTTTGGTTTCAAAGACTGAAGTGGAAATAACAGGAGGAGAAAGCTATCACAGTTCATAGAGGACCACAGCTACGGGACCCTTCATAAACTCCTGAAAACGATCTAAGCTTGCCACATGGTATGGCTGAGCTGACTCAGACACAGGACTGGGGAGATGTGAGAACCTTCTTTATATTCTACAACCTAACTTGCCCTTGAAGTTCCCTGAATCCAAGTGAGAAAACAGGCAAATGAGGAACAGAAGAGACAGGAGGGAAAAATAGACACCTTTCCTTTCCTCTGACTTCTTTCAAAGAAACAAACACTATCAAATACATTAGCAACCAAATTCTGCTATTCATTTCTGAACTCGATTGGCGGTATTAGCTGAGTTCTTGGGGAGATTTAACTCCATATGTCTCCTAGGGATCACCCTTCCTGTTTGGGGCCAGGAGCCATGTCAGCACACAAATTATTGTTAGTCAATTTCGGCCCAGCATGAGGATGGCCCAGGCTGGTTAGGAGTTTGGATCTGCACAGTGAAAACTGGTAGGAAAAAGACACTGTCACCAAATGGATTTGTCATCTTGTATGAAGTCCCTTGTTATTCAACAACCTTAACTCTCTGATCTGTTAATGATCACTCACACTGTAAATTTCAAGCTCAAAATGGGAAGGATTTGATTTAATTTTCGGATTAACGAAAGCCTCACACTGTCCTCCCAGCCATTCAGCGATGTGAATGAAGAGCAAATGAGGTCATCAAGGATTCCAAGTTAAATGGAAAAATAAAAGTCAAACATTTGCTTGAGTTTCTATTCAAGTGATTTCTTTGGATCAAATCACTTTAAAAAGCAAGATTGGCTGAAGGTGACATTTGGCCTTGGGTGAAGGTTTTTCCTTTTTAATCAAAACCCTGAAGTAAAATCGGCTTGATTTCTATTACAATGAAAGCTGACTTGCTGAAGATTATTCTAGTGCCTGAAAACTTTATTTTTTAAATTTATTTAAACAAATTTATTCATTTTTTGGCTGTGCTGGGTCTCAGTTGTGGCACATGGGATCTTTAGTTGCAGCATGCACACTCTGAGCTGTGGTTTGTGAGACCTATAATAGAGCCGTGACCAGGGACTGAACCCAGGCCCCCTGCACTGGGAGCACCATCTTAGCCACTGGACCACTGTGAAAGTCCCCAACTTTACTTTAAAAATTAATTTTATAGAACATTACTCTCTAACATGTGCTAGCAATTGAGACCAAATTGAAGTGAAAAGTGAAGTGAAAGTGACAGTCTCGACCAACTGTTGCAACCCCATGAACTATACAGTCCATGGGATTCTCCAGGCCAGAACACTGGAGTGGGTACTTTTCCCTTCTCCAGGAGACCTTCCCAACCCAGAAATCAAACCCAGGTCTCCTGTATTGCAAGCGGATTCTTTACCAGCTGAGCCACAAGGGAAGCCCAAGAATACTGGCGTGGGTAGCCTATCCCTTATCCAGCGGATCTTCCTGACCCAGGAATCAAACCAGGGTCTCCTGAATTGTAGGCAGATTCTTTACCAACTGAGCTGTGAGGGAAGCCCTTAGATCAAATTACTTCCTTTTTAAAAGTGGTGTTTGCAAGTAAACTTTTCATACATTTCTATAACATGACTACAAACCCTTTCATATTGTCATTCTAGGATAACTCTGTGGGTTTTGGGAACAAAGTTTTGTTGTTTAATTCCATTTAGATATACACACTGGTATGCCCCTCAAAATGCCTAAATTCTTAGAGTCTCTTTGGGAAAGAAATCTTTCATTAGGGATTATAATTACATGAATTCTGAATCACAGTTAATCAAATAATGTTCCCTGATTACTAAAAAATCCATAGAATAAGCACTTGACATAAAATGACCCTTTTTTTTGTTTTTAATACATACAAAATATAACAATATTTTTGATGCAGAAGTAGGTTTGTGTGCATGCTTAGTCACTCAATTGTGTCTGATTCTTTGCAACCCAATGAACTGTAGCCTACCAGGCTCCTCTGTGCATAGAATTTTTCCAGGCAAAAAATACTGGGGTGGGTTGCCATTTCCTACTCCAGGATATATATGCTTACATATTTTAAAGATAAATACTGTAATAAATATAAATAAATCTATTTTCCCTTTCCTGTTCTCATCTACCAAATTCCTCTTCCTTATAAATAATCTTGTTTTTTCTATTCTATTCCTTTTTATATGTGCAAACATAAGATAATGAAAATATATCTTATGTTTCTCTATAGTTTCAGAAGCATTTGCTTGTCTGTGCAGCTGTGCAGCGCACTGTGTGGATGTAGCATTGCTTCATCAGCCAGTGTTTCAGTGGTTCATCTGGGTTATCTCCAAACTCCTGTGAATGGAAACAATGGCGCACATTGGCGTATGCCACTTACTGTGAGTACAGCAATCTGTTGACTATATTCCCCAGAGAATGCTTGTTGGATCAAAATTAAATGCACTTGTCATTTTGGTAGAAACTGCCAAGTGCCCTTCATAGGATTTTATCATTTTCTTTTCATTCCTATTAGCACTGTGAAAGAGTGTCCCTCACTCCTGTCCTTGCCGTTGTGAGTCGCCAAACTATGGCATTTCTGCCATTTTATGAGGTTTAGTTTTTATTTCTCTTAAGTGTAAAGTTAATCGTTTCTTCTGCTCAAGACTTATCTACATTCTTATAGGAAGTTCATATGTTTTTATTAGTTGTTTGACTATTTGCTCCCAATGTCAAAGACTTTTGATTAAAAAGTAACTTTAATGAGTAATTTATTATTTATTAAATGAATTGCTGTATTTGAAAGTTTAATTGATATACTCACACACTTAAAGGGCACAGTCTGATAAATCTTACATACACAAACACACATATATATCCACGAGTGTATGCAACAATATGGATATGAATATATATCAATCTTATCAATCACCTATACATACCTATGAAACCATCACTACAATCAAGGTAGCAAGCATTTCCATGACCCCAAAAGTTTCATATCCTACCAAATCTGCATAACAAACTTGATCTGTTTGCTATTTATCTGCAAGGTATCTGGCCTTGAACATACAGGAGAACAGTGCTTGGAGTCTACCCTACCGTTGCTTCTTCTACACTTTAGATGGAAATGGGTGATCTGAGCCCCATATCCATTCATTATACCTGAAATTGAAAGCTCATTGACCTTATATATTTTCTAAATAGTTTTAAATTTTATTAAGATTTAAAAGGAAATGGAGAAATTATAGATCTTTTTTCCCCAGTTTTGTGATATAATTGACATACAACAGTGGGTAAATTTAAGGTGTACAGCCTAATGATTTGACTTACATACATCATGAAATGACTACCATGGTATGTAGTTAGATTTATCATCTTATAGAGCTACAGAGTTTTCAAAAAAATAAAAAAGGAATTTTTCCTTGTAATGATAATTCTTAGGATTTACTCCCTTAACAAATTTCATATGTAACTTACAGCAGTGTTAATTTTTATCATATTGTACGTTACATCTCTAATATGTATCTTGTAGCTGGAAGAGTGTACTTTTGATCATCTTTTTATAATTCTTTTTCCCTTTAGCCCCACCTCTCTGATCTTTTTTTCTATGAGTTCTTCTAGTTTTGAATTACAGTTGACCTCTGATACTGTATTAGTTTCTGGTACACAACATAGAGAGTCAATGTTTCTAGACATTACACATTATAGTTCTATAAGTTATAGTTCTACAAATTAATGAATTGAATTTATATTTTGACTTTATTATAAAAAAGATGGAAGCATCTATGTATCTATGTTTTTCTGTAATGAGCTAAATAAACTACTAAAGGGAAAATTATATCTATATCTGTACATACCTAGCAACAATGTATATGATGCCATGAAATGCAATTTTTATGAAAGCGATATAACTTACTTTTATGTAATCATATTGTTCCCTGGCAAAACTAAATCCTATTGCATGTAGAACTCTTATCATTCAACTCTGATATGAGGTTGTTATTTTTATAAGTACGAAAAACTACAAACCAATTTCAAGTGTTTGCACTGAGTTTGAAAACAATAATTTGATTTCCTGTTGAGCTTGAATATTGTGGTAAGTTTTGAATGTAATAATAGCTTCCTTAATGATTAATTTTTCTCTTAAATTTCTATGCATCAATTGAAAATCTAGATTTTTAAGTACAAGCTCACTGTTAGGTTGAAGGCAAGACATCAGTAGTCAAAAAAATTGAAAAGAAGATTCTCTACCTTGACCATATCTTGAGATTTGCAAAACATTCAGCTAAAGCTATATACCTTTAGACTCCCAAATAATAAAAAGATATTTGCACTTAGCATCACCTCTGTGTTTTGGAGCATATTTCCTTTCTGTTATTGCATTCATCCTTATTGAGCTGTCTGTCAAGTTGCTCTAGTACGCTCTTGCTGGGGGAAGGCCAGAGGACTCCTTCTGGGCCAGTTAGATTCTTTTTATTTGAAATCTGAGTACTGATGAGGGTTACATAAGGTTAGAAGCAAGCCTATTCTGTTAACTCCTTGAAGAATCTGTTCTGCTACTTAATATCCCCTTTGATTCTACTTGTACCCCAAATCTTTCTAATACATTTCCTTTTTCACTTAATAGCCTGTGTTTCCCTGTTTCTCTAGCTTGCAGCCAAGGAGCACTTACTAATGCACACAGTAATATTTTTATGTTAAATTAAAAATAAAAGTAGAAAATTTTCTATATTAATATAAAACAACTTTGGAAAACTTCTGTGTTTGGAGTAAAGATTGAGGAGAGAATCGATGTTCTTGTTGTCTGTCCCTGAGAAATGGGGTGGACGTTGCTTTTTTCTCTCCTACATTTTCAATAATGAACATTTATTATATTTTAAAATAATTTTAATTAGAAGGAAATAATTATAATAATTTAGAAACCTATTATATTTCTGGATTACATCCAGTTATTTTAATATAACTCTGAAAATATGATAGGAACTCTAGTCTTGATTCTTATCAAATATCCCACCACAACCAACAACTACAAAAAACAGTGAAAGAAGCCTTAAAAATAAATGCAAATATTATGCATTATGATTCTTCAGCTACTCATGGTAATATAACCTTTCTGGGCAGCAGCATCTAAAGACTGTTGCTGTTCAGTCACCAAGTCATGTCCAACTCTTTGTGACCCCATGGACTGCAGCATGCCAGGCCTCCCTGTCCCTCACTATCTCCCAGAGTTTGCCCAAGTTCATGTCCATTGAATTGGTGATGCCATCCAGCCATCTCATCCTCTGTCACCCCCTTCTCCTCCTGCCCTCCATCTCTCCCAGCATCAGGATCTTTTCCAATAAATCAGTTTTTGGTATTAGGTGGCCAAGATACTGGAATTTCAGCTTCAGTATTAGTCCTTCTGAAGAGTATTCAGAGTTGATTTCCTTTAAGATTGACTGGTTGGATCTCCTTGCTTTCCAAGGAACACTCGAGAATTTAAAGCCTATGGAGAAGGCACTGGTGACCCACTCCAGTACTCTTGCCTGGAAAATTTTATGGAGGGAGGAGCCTGGTGGGCGGCAGTCCACGGGGTCGCTAAGAATCAGACACGACTGAGTGACTTCACTTTCCCTTTTCACTGTCATGCATTGGAGAAGGAAATGGCAACCCACTCCAGTGTTCTTGCCTGGAGAATCCAGGGACGGGGGAGCCTAGTGGGCAGCTGTCTATGGGGTCACACAGAATCGGACATGACTGAGTGACTGAACTAAACTGAACTGAATAGAGAGAGCCCTTGAGCTGAGAAACTGGGAACACAACCCCGATATCTCTCCAGGAAAGACCAAACCATTCAAATATGAAAACCAAAACATCAGTAAAATACAATATCCACAGAAGGTACTAAAACACCAAAACAGAAATTGAAGATTGTAAATTCTTAAAAGAGAAGGAAAATTCACCAGAAAAGTATGGTTGAAGATCAAGGAAAAATTGACAATATTCAAACACAAATTTAAAAAAAAAAAAAAAGAAAAAACATAAGAAAGTAATTGCAGCTTTTACCAATTACAGGAACACCACAGGGCAGACAGAGGAATTCAAAGAAGTTTTGTCTAGACAATAGGCTATGAGTAATAACAGAGGGGAGGGAGGCGAGGAGACAATGATAAGGGAAACTATAGGGGCTTCCCTGGTGCTAACAATGTTTCAAAGGTCTTTATTCTGTAATAATCCTTTAAACTGTGCACTTACAAAAAAGAAAAAAAAAAAGAATCTAAAGCCTATGAAGGGAGAAACTTTTCCCTGGAGCAGGGAACCTCACTTCTCTCTCTAGTGCTTATTTATTTATTCATTGAATATTATTTAAATCTTATTACATACCAAGTACTGTTCTCTGCTAGAACAATGAATTAGACCACAAGTCTGCAAACTTTTTCTATAAAGGGCCAGATATTAAATGTTTTAAGCTTTGTGGGTCAGAGAGCTATGTCTCAGCCACTCAGCTCCACTGTAGTACCACGGATCTCCCATAGAAGATGTGTCAGTGTGTGTGTGTAGCTGTGTTCCAAAAAAGCTTTTGTCATATAAACAGGCAAAGTCTCTGTTCTGCTAGAGCTAGCTCTCCAGGGAGGGAAAGAACGCTCATAAAGAAGAAAACAAGTAAAATAAGATATTTTGAATAGCAATAAGTGTTATAAGGGAAATCAAACAGGTAAGATGACAGACAGACAATGACAGGAAAATGAAGGCTACAGTTCATCTAGATTTGCAGGGAAAGTCTCTTTGAATAGTAAGAAGGAGGTAGCTGAAGAAAGATTTGGGAAGAGGAGGCTCCAAACTGAGTTTCTGGGCATGACTTGTGGAATGATGCTGAACCCACTAAAAAAGTACTTCCTCTGCCCAAATCAGGAAGTTGAGGCATCCTAAGGACAGCTCTGTGAGGAGTAAAATATGGGGAAACGCGGTTGGAATGGTGTGCCTTCACCTTAGGGGGTATGGTTATCTCTGGTGCTAAGCTCATACCTCTTTGGCATCGGGAGTCAGACACCAGTGAGGCTGGGGGCAAGTCTGAGGTCAGCAAGGCTGTTGGGATGGCACCAGCTCTTCTCCCTAACTGCCTGGGGAATTCCAGGATTCTACAGCAGGAAACCAGTCTGTTAGTCTTAGAAGTAAAGAATGTCACAGAAGTAAAGAATGACTGTCTCCTCCCTGATTGCTCTTTCCCGGCAATTTCAGGGACCTCCTCTTTGCACAGAGCCCCTACTTGTGAAAGGGCATATAACTAGAAAGGGTCAAATGCCTGCTTCTTAGATCTCCACTTGAATCCCTACTACTTTCTCTCCTTGTGAGCTGGGTTGTATATGCAGAAAGAAATTTTAAGTTGCTCTTTACTTCTCTTTATGAAAATTTAGAATCTACATACTCTGCCTTCTAGACATTCTCTTTCTTGGGAACTGCCAGGTGTGGCTGAATCTTTCTAAGACAAAGGTTTCCCCTAAGTAGGAGGCCCCTCGAACTCCAAACTGTACCTCCCATGTCTCAGCAACCCCTTCTAAAAGAGGAGAGAAAACAAAGCAAAGGGGATGTGAGAGTTGGAACTGACATTTACAGTGCTAGATGCTGTGGATTTTACATTCACCATTTCACTTAATTTTAACGACCTCCTTACAAGATAGATAGTGTTCTAATTTTTTCAGGTTAAGAAGCTTAGATTAAGCAAGATTTAATAACTTGCACAAAGTCACATACCTATTAAGTACAGAATCAAAATTTGAACCAAGTTCATACTAAATTCTGGGCTTCTCAACCATGGATAATAGGTACTGTGTGCTAGACATTATATGTTTATAATCCCACTTTATTCTTTTAAAAACCTTGAGTCGTAATGAAGCTTAGTAATTTTCCCCAAGGCCAATAGTTGGGAAAAAAAATGTCTCCTCTCTGTGTTACGTGCACTCATACACACACACACATACACACATACACACATCATTAACTGTACAATAAAAATTTTTAAAATTCATCTACTGCTACCTATATGTTGTTTTTTCCTCATGAATATATGTTGTCTGCAACTTGATTTTGGATTCTTTCTTTAGGTCCCTAGGTTAAAAGAGTAGATAACCACTAAATTCTCATCAGATAAATGACTAACCAAATTTTAATCAGCTTGCAAGTACAAAATAGAAGGTAGATTTCAAATAATGGTTCTTTTCCTACACAAGTTGTTGCTGTTGTTCAGTTGTTAAGTTGTGTCTGATTCTTTGCAACCCCATGGACTTCAGCATGCCAGACTTCCCTGTACTTCACTATCTCCCAGAGTTTGCTCAAACTCATGTCCATTGAGTCAGTGATGCTATCTAACCATCTCATTCTGTTTCCCTCTTCTCTTGCCCTCAATCTTTCCCATCATCAGAATCTTTTCCAATGAGTTGGCTCTATGTGTCAGATGGATAAAGTATTGGAGCTTTAGCTTCAGCATCAGTCCTTCCAATGAATATTCAGGACTGATTTCCTTTAGGATAGACTGATTTGATCTCCTTGCAGTCCAGGGGACTCTTCAGAGTCTTCCAGCATCACAGTTCAGAAGCATCTAATTCTTCATTGCTCAGCCTTCTTTATAGTCCAACTCACATCCATTTATGACTACTCGAAAAACCATAGATTTGACTCTACAGATCTTTATTGGCAAAGTGATGTCTCTGCTTTTTAATCACTATCTAGGTTTGTCATAATTTTTCTTTCAAGGAGCAAACATCTTTTAATTTCATGGTTTCAGTCACTATCCGCAGTGATTTTGGAACCCAAGAACATAAACTCTGTCACTGTTTCCACTTTTTCTCCATCTATTTGCCATGAAGTGATAGGACCAGAAGTAAGACTGTTAAATTTGTTCCTAGTAAAATGAAAGTATATTTTAATTGAGCTGCAAATTTAATTTTATTGAATGATTTGATCTAGAAGATAATATTGATATTTCATGCCATGGACAAAGAATAAAATTTCCATATGCAGGACAATTTGAAGCCTCACTACCCTTACAAAATGTGTAATTAAAAACATATGTATGACTGAGATACTTCTCGGGTAGAAATTTTCATTAGAAGGAAGCAAGTATAGTAGTTCAGTCCAGAATAGACTCAAAAGTCAGAATGTCTAGGTTTGATTCCTGGCTCCTTCATTTACTGTGTAATGTATGTTTAGCTGAGTGCTCTTGCATAAACATTTAATATCTCTATGCCTCGATTGTTTTTCACCCGTAAAATAACACAGAGGCACATCAACTCTATAGGACTGTGTGATTAACTGAATAATGCTACAGGACTGTGTAGAACTCAACTATGGACCTGCCCTAGTAAATATTCAGTTTTTACTTCCAAGCTAAGTTCAAGGGGAACACAGATATGAAGAGCACTAGCACTCATGCTTGGCGAGCAGCACTGTGACCGAAACTCTCTGACATTCTAATAGGGTTACATGGATTCCTCTACAGGCTGAACTCTCTGTAGAAGTTCCCAAATTCGTTTGAATTGCGATTATTTTTGGTACATGCCTATAGATGCCCCCAGGAAAATGTTCTACCGAACACTGGAAAATTACAACCTGAGGCATATCATCGTCTATAAAAAACCAAGATTGTGTGGAATGTGCTAGTCTAATTTGAAAAGACACTAAATGGTGTTTCTGCTGCCAAAGAACAAGAAGGAAATTTACACAACATGACCAGAAATGTCTAGAAACTTTTAAGACTCTTAGAAGAGAAAAGGAGCAAGTGATAGCATTTTGATATGACATCTTTATATTTCACCACCAGATCCAATTCATAGAGTTCAAATCCCTCACTTTCTTCAGGGCCCCGTGTGTGCTAAAGTGTAGTTGAGAGGAAATGCCCCTTCTCTCAAATTCTCTGTGATAACATTTCAATTCAGACTGACTAACTCTGAACTCAAAGAGAGAAAGTGATAATCCATTTAGATCAGAGGTCACTGCATTCTGCAAGGAGTATGGGCATCACTGCACTGTGTGTTTTATAATATACTAAGGGGAATCAAGAGCATATTGGAGGTCACAGTACAGTACATGGAGACTTGAGACTATAGCCCTCTCAGTCTCCTTTGGAGCAGAGTCATGAATGGGCCTCAGAGAATATAACAAACCTCTGGAAATGGGTGTAAAACTACCTAACAGAGTGAGGCAGAAATGATACAAGTGCCAATTGAGATGGATAGCTAAGATTTATACCAGATTCTAGAAGTGGAGTCCAAGCGTTGTCCTGAAATAGCTTTTGTATTTTGTGGCAAATCACTTGAGTTGTGTACCTTAGTTACATGAGTATTAAGACAAGGTAGGAGGGTGGTAAAAGGATAATAGACAGTTTAATAACTTTCAGCTTGACACACTGAGATTTTGTTCATGCAGTGCTAGTCTCAGGGAAGTGTAGATCAATCTGCAAATGGAGTTGGTGGCCCATCGAACAGCTCTTTCTGTCATATCAGTTAAGGTTCTTAGTTACAAGCAACTGAAGCCAATCCTAGTAGACTAAGCAAATTAACAACAACAACAAAATTTATTAAAATGACATTCAGTAGCCCACACAACCACTGAGAATCCTGGAAAACTAAGATCAAAACCAAGCTGGACCACTGGTGGTCTGGTGGTTAAGAATCCATCTGCTAATGCAGGGGACACAGGTTTAATCCCTGGTCTGGAAAAATTCCACATGCTGTGGGGCACTAGGCCCACGTGTCATGATGACTGAGCCCCAGGACCTTAGAATCTGTCCTCTGCAACAAGAGAAGCCACTGCAAGGGGTAGCCCTGCTCACTGCAACGAGAAAGCCCACACAGAGCAATGAAGACCCAGTGCAGCCAAAAGTAAAATAAAATAAATAAAATAAAAAAGTAAGCTTCTAGAAAATATATAAGAAATCATGACACCCTAAAAATTTAATATACATGTATACCACATTTTGTATATTCAACTTTGAAACTATGTAAATATGTTATAGGTATTTATATATGTATGCTAAATATGTTACATATGTCTCTTATACATGCAATTATAAAACAATAAAAATTTAAAAAGCCATTACTACAAACCAAAAACAAAGCAAAATGAAACAAAGGAACATGACAGTATATCAATTTGGTAAACCACACAGAAGATAAATTATTTCAAATGTCTCTAAAATAACTTCATTTGGCTATATGTCACCAACGGATGGACTGTAAGGACAAACAGAACCAGAAAAAATAAAAACAACTTTCAGTGATTATATCTTAGTGGTAGTGTTGGTATTGTTGTTATTGAGAGTGCTATGGGTTTAGTAAATGAAGAATTATGCTGATTCTAAAAAACAGAAATTTGGGTGTAGGGAAAAGCAGATAAAAATGTGAGACTGAAAAAGCTAAGTAAAGTCCTTCTATCTGTAAATTCAAACTTGAAATTCTAATTTGAACTCATGATTTAAGTATATATGATTATACTGTGTGTGCTTAGTTGCTCAGTTGTGTCTGACCCTTTGTGACTCCCCATGGACTATAGCCCACCAGGCTCCTCTATCTATGGGTATTCTACAGGCAAGAATACTGTAGTGAGTTGTCATGCCCTCTTTCCAACCCAGGGTATCTTCCCAACCCAGGGATCGAAACCAGGTCTCCCGCATTACAGGCGGGTTCTTTACCATCTGAGGCACCAGCGAAGCTTTTATATATTTATATATTATATTTACATATATGTCATATTTAGATGTAATTTTGACCACTAGAAAGGCCTAGAAATATTGATCATCCCTAGAAGGCACATTTTATATCTAAAATCTATTTCCAAAGGAGTCAGTTCTCCTTTGTGAAATGACTGAGTCTCAGCCTAGAATGAGAGGTAATTCAATAAGCCCAAGTCACCTTGTCATATCAGAAATTGAAAGAGAGAATGAAGATTCTTGTTATGTCGAAAGGACTCAGGAATCAGCTTGAAAATACTCCCAGTGAACAAAGATGGGGCAATTTGAACATCAGTGTGAATAATTCATTTATTGGATTGAAGTATATCAAGTATATTTAACCCATGAATTCATAATAGAATAAAACAAAAACCATGGGGTCAGTCACCTCTGGAAGATGCTCGATGAACAACTCTATTTTGCAAGCTGGTAAATCAGAGAACAGCAATGAAGTCAGGAGTCTCTCCCATCTTTCTGGCTTTCAGGATAAGCACATAGTTAATGAGAAGTCCTATGTTATAAAAGTATTTGAATCAAACAAGAAGAGACTACTAAGTTATTTAGCATTTCTAGCTCTCTACTCCTTTTTCGACCATGGATCCATCATAGCCTGAGAGAGATGCATTGCAATTATCTATCGCTAGTGTTTCTGGATATTTCTGTTTGTATCTTGTTTCTTTTATGGTTGTTATAGAAATTGGCTCATAAATATTTATAACACATTTAGTGTGAAGTACATCCTGTAGCATTATAAACTTTTCTTCATTTTGTTTAGTATTTTGTGCCATAGTTTCACCTTGCTGAAATTAAGAGTCACAGATCACCTTTCTGTGTTAACATTCATCTGGTATACTTTTGCTCTCCACTGTTATTTTGAACTGCTTAAATCATTTTGTTTCAGGGGTCTTTAGTGTTCCAATTTGAAAATTTTGATTTGTGTGCCCCTTTGCCTTTATCAACATAACGTCACATCACAGCATTTCAAAATGCATTCAAATAATGCAGTCAGTGACTCCAGCAAGGGACCACCTAGTGTCAGGATCAAATACTGCAGGGAGCTGGGTCCTCTCCAGCCTGTCTCCTAAGCATCTTCATCTCTTCTTTTACCTAATATGCCTGATAGAAAATGTACAGGAACAAGAATCACAGTGGAGGAGTTGGGGGCCCATGTTGTTAACAAGGAGAAATGTTAGATGTCTGAGCAGCAAACAGGAAAAGCACTGCTTGTCACCCAGGGCTGCCAGTCTACCCACTGCAGCTGGCAGCCACATGCTCAGCCTGTCCATTGCCTTGGTCCCAGTGGGGACTCAGCACAGAAGACCTGGCAGTATTCCACACTGAAGAAATTATTGCTAACTTAACCAAGGGACAGAACTTCTCAGTAATAAAACAGCTTCTCCTTGAGAGCTGAGGGGTAGGAAGAGAAGGCTTTAGACAAAAGATTCTGGCTTAATTTATCAGCACTTTGGCTAAGATACCTTCTAGAAATCTTAATGATGAATTCTGCTCTTATTCTTGGGGCATTGGGAAATTTGAAATTAATATTAGATGGCTATCAGGATAAAACTTGATTAAAACCATCTCTCAAGGGCAAAAATATCATCATGCCTGTCTCACAGAGCATCTGATATAGGGCTCAATACCAGGTTTTTAAAATAAGACTGTACATAGAACTTTTGAAAAGACAAACAAAAGAAAACGTATCAATGAGCTAATTGTTCTGATGTGTGCTTTTCCAGACTTCCTTTCCCTTTCCTGGAAAACTCGGTAATTCAATATTTGTGTGCATGTGTTGCTTCAGTTATTTCCAACTCTATGCGACCAAAAGGACTGTAGCCCACCAGGCTTCTCTGTCCATGGGATTCTCCAGGCAGGAATACTGAAGTGGGTTGCCATTTCCTTCTCCAGAAGATTTTTCTGACCCAGGGATTGAACATGGGTCTCCTGAATTGCAGGCAGATTATTTACCATCTGAACCACCATACTGTACTGTTACAATAAAGTAAGCTTGAAAAAAAGAAAATGTAATTGAGAAAATCATAACAAAGAGAGAATATATTTATACTATGTACTTGTGTCTACTGAAAAAAAATCCATGTATAAGTGAATCCTTGCAGTTCAAAACTGTGTTGTTCAACGGTCAACTGTATTCAAGACAGTCACAGAAATAACATTATTTTTGGACACAGCTACATGATACATTTGATACCTTCCAAAGTTTTCCCCCTCCTGCTCTAAGCTGTCCACAGGTCCACCAAGTGCCCTTACCTTTGTTCCAGCACAAAAGGAGTGGGAAGAGAGGGGGTAAGGAAAGGTTGAAGAAGCAGCCTTTATTTAGCCTTTACTAAATAAAAACCTCCCACTGATCGCATCTTTATTGAGACAGACCTCACAGAACATGAAATTTACCCATTTAAATGTAGAGCACAGTTATTTGGGGGTGTATTCACAGAGGTGTGTGAGCATCACGATTTAATTTCCGAATATTTACCTCACTGCAAAAAGAAATCACACACATATTAGCTGTCATTCCCCAGCTCCTCCCCTCCTGCTGCTCCAGCTGGGGACAAGCACTAATCTGCCTGTTATCTCATTGCATTTGCCAATTCTGGACATTTCATATAAATAGAATCATATAGCACATGGCCTTTTGTGCCTGACTTTTTTTTTTTCATATCAGAGCATAGCTGATTAACAGTGTTCTAATAGCTACAGGTGCACACAAAGCAACTCAGCCATACAGATACATGTATCTATTCTCCCCCAAAGCCTCCTTCCATCCAGGCTGCCACATAACACTGAGCAGAGTTCCCTGTGCTATACGGTAGGACCTTGCTGGTTATTGATTTCAAATATAACAGTGTGTACATGTTGATCCCAAACTTGCTAATTATCCCTTCCCCCTGCTCTTCCCCCCTCTGCCCGCAACCATACGTTTGTTCTCTAAGTCTGTGAGTCTGTTTTAGTTTTGTAAATGAGTTCACTGATATCATTTCTTTTTAGATCCCACATATAAGGGTTATCATATGGTATTTCTTTTTCTGTCTTACTGTACTCAGCCTGACAATCTCTAGGTCTATTCACATTCCTGCAAATGGCATTATTTCTTTCTTTCTAATGGTGCTTTTGCACCACAAACTAGAGAGTTGCCCCTGCTCTCCAAAACTAGAGAAAGCCAACTAGAAAAAGTACAGTCAAAAATAAATATATAAAATAGAGCAGTGTGTACATCGCAAAAAAATTTGAAAAATGAACTCTTTTCTTAGGCGTACCCATTATTTTTTAAATATTTATTTAGCTTTTTTGGTGTGCTGGGTCTTCTTTACTGAACTGGCTTTTCTTTAGTTGCGGCAAGCGGGGGCCGCTTTCTAGTTAGTGTGTAGGCTTCTCACTGCCGTGGCTTCTCCCGTTGCAGAGCAGGGCTCTAGGGTGAGTGGACTTCAGTAGTTGCGGCATGCGGGCTCAGTAGTTGCGGCTCAGTGGTTCCAGAGCACAAACTCAGTAGTTGGGGCACATGGGCTTGGAGGGATCTTCCTAGAATAGGGATCAAACCTATGTCCTCTACATTGTAAGGCAGATTCTTGGGCCCCTGGAACACCAGGGACTTTGCCAACAAAGGTCCGTCTAGTCAAGGCTATGGTTTTTCCAGTAGTCAAGTATGGATGTGAGAATTGGACGGTGAAGAAAGTTGAGCATTGAAGAGTTAATGATTTTGAATTGTGGTGTTGGAGAAGACTCTAGAGAGTCCTTTGGACTGCAAGGAGATCAGTCCAGAATATTCACTGGAAGGACCGATACTGAGCCTGAAGCTCCGATACTTTGGCCACCTGATGGGAAGAGCTGACTCACTGGTAAAGACCCTGATGCTGGGAAAGATTGAAGGTGGGAGGAGAAGGGGACGACAGAGGATGAGATGGTTGGATGGCATCACTGACCAATGGTCGTGAGTTTGAGCAAGCTCTGGGAGTTAGTGATGGACAGGAAACCTGGCATGCTCCAGTCCATGGGGTTGCAAAGAGTCAGACACTACTGAGCTACTGAAATGAACTGAAATTTTTTGCTGTAAGAGTATTTAACACGACATATATCCTCTTAGTAAATTTTAAGTATGCAGTGCATTATTGCTTATTGCATAATCCTACTTTTATGAGAAACTTAGAACAGTCAATCAAAACCAGAGAATAGGATAGAGGTTCCTAGTACTGTGAGGATGAGAAAATTTAGAGGCATCAGTCAAAGGAGACAAACGCAAGATGAATCAGTTCTGGAGATGTACTGTACACTATTACCATTCTCTATAGAGGATTCCCCTGCCTGCTATGATTCTTCTTGAGAGCAAATCTTCTTGCTCAGAGATCCCTCTAGTTTTTGCTGCCTCACATCATTCCCTTTTTAAAGCAGAAAAGTCTTTGTCCCCTGACTTGTCTGTTTATGATTATATGTTTTGTCTATATGCCCTCTTCTCCAGTTTTCGTGGAAACAACTGTTGCCTAAGCTCTTTCCCCAATATAACAAATGAAATAGGATTGGAGTAAAAAGAAAACATTTTTTGGTTTCGAATTTATTTTGAACATCCAACCCAGATGTTCCAGCTGATCCAGAAGTCATTAAACGTCCTGGAAATAGCTGCTCTGCTAATAATTCTCTAAAACTCTTTTTTTTTTCTCTTGGCATACAAGTCTTTTGGCCTCAACATTTCATTGACATGATCTAAAGTATGTTAAAAATAATGCAAAAATTGAGTTAATAAAGTAGTTGTAACTAATTTAATATATTTTTCAAAAACTTTAAAAAATAATTTAACTGCTGATAGATTAAGGAAACCAGTGAGCCGTTTGTCATTGATCTGCTATCCCTAAACCCAGGGGTCTTCAACCTTCAGGCTGTGAACTGGTACCTCCTATTGGATTAGCAGTGGCATTAGATTAGAAATAAAGTGCACAATAAAGATAATGTGCTTCAATCATCCTGAAACCATTTTTCCCTTCCAGGTCCATGTAAAAATTGTCTTCCACAAAACAGGTATCTGGTGCCAAAAAAGGTTGAGAACCACTGCCTTAACCACTGTTTCCACCACCTCTCTTCATCAGCTCTCCCCTCAGGTAGAATCAAACTTTCTTACAATGATTCATATCTAATTAACTCAACAGTTTATAGCATCATTGACTTTTTAACTTATAAAATTCAAATCACTTCTAAAATATTTTCATTAAAGTTATAATTTATACATAGCAAGATTTATGCATTTTAAGTGTGCACCTTGGTGATTTTTAACATAAGTATCTAAACCAGCAAGCTATAGAACAAGATATAGATAAAGAACACAGAACAAGATCAAGATAGAGAATATTTCCAGTTACCAAGGAGACTCCTGTGTAGCTCTTCCTGCTGATATCCTAGAGGTAATCATTATTCTGACTTGTATTATCATAGTTTTACCTCTTCTTGAATGGCACATAAGTGGCATCATACAATCTACGTTATTGTCAGTAGCAATGCATGTGATTGCTTGCTCATGTTCATACAATATGTATTTTTGCATTGCAATAGCTTATTCTTTTTTATTATTGTTAGTATTCTATTGAATGCAATTAATTCTTTTCATGCTGCTGTTAATGGTCATGTGGGCTTCCTAGCTTTTTTCCTATTATAAATACTGCTGTTTTGAACATTCTTGTGTATTTCATTTGATCTACTGTGTCTGATACTAATACAGTAGTGCCAGCTGTCTTATTTTCATGGTATATTTTTTCCCATCCCCTTACCTTTCATCTATCTCCCTAAATATTTTAAGTTTCTCTCTACTCCTTACTCATTAAGAGATTTATTGTCAATGGATGGTTTATATTATCAAATATTTTTTCTGTGTCAATTGATATGATTATGTGATTTTTCTTCTCTAGCCTGTTTATATAGTGGATCACATTGATTTATTTTCAAATGTTGAACCAGCCTTGCATACCTGGAATAATCCCCACTTGGTAATGCCATATTATTATTTTTATTAATTACTGAATTCAATATGCTAACATTTTATTGATAATCTTTACATCTAAGTTAATGAAAAATATTGGTCTGTAGTTTTATTATACTCTCTTTGTATAGTTTTTATGGCAGGGTAATATTTGCCTCATAAAATGAGTTTGGAAATATTCCTCGTCTTCCATTTCCTGGAAGACATTATGTAAAATTGGTGCTAACTCTTCAAATGTTTGGTAGAATTCTCCATCTGGATATGGAAATTCCTTTCCCAAGAGCATTTAAAAAATATGACTTTGATTTCTTTTATTGTTATAGAAATGTTTATATTATCTATTTCATCTTGGTTGAGTTTGAGTAGTTTGTAATCTTTAAGGACTTGGTCCATTTCCCCTAAGTTGTTTAATTTAAAAGTTGTTTTTAGTATTGCATTACTATCTTTTATGTGGCAGAGGACTGTAGTTATATCCCCAGTTCCAGTCCTGATGTTGATGATTTATGCCTTCTCTCTTTTTATTTTGTCATCTTGCTAGAGTTTTGTCAAGTCATTGATTTTTTTTTCTCCCAAAGAACCAGCATATTTGTTTAATTTTCTCTATTCTGTTTTCAATTTAAATAACTTCTGTTCTTAACTTTATCATATCCTTCCTTTTTTTTTTTGCTTTGGGTTTATTTTGCTCTTTTTCTTTATTGAGGTAAGAACTCTCATTGTTTGAGACATTTCTTCCATTCTAATATAAGCAATTAATTCTATAAACTTCCCTCTTGGTTTTGTTTAACCTGCACCCTACACATTTTAAAATTTCCATTGTGATTTCTTCTTTATCAGTGGATTGTTTACAAGTGTGTTGCTTAACCATAAAATATTTTATGGATATCTTTCTGTCACCAAGTTTTATTTTAATTTCATTGTGGTATGAAATAAACTCTCCATGATATCAGCCCTTTGAAATCATAATTACAAAATTTTTAAGGTCAAGAAAATACTTCAAAATAATTTTGAGCAGCCCTTCATTCTAAAATTGAGGTAACCCATTTTTATAACTAAAATAAGAGAAAATAATGGCTTTAATAATGAGATTTAAGTATTTTCTGAAAGTCTCACTAACGGAATAAAGTTGTAATAGAACCAGAATGAAAGTCTTCTGAATTTTAGCCATTTTCTACAATCCCTTGCTTCCTCTTCTTCCTAGTTAAGTTCATTCATTGCCTTCTTGGCTAGTCCTACTTTTTCCATTAAAAGGTACGTGGCTAGTTCAGCCTTTCTTACTATACTTTCCCCCTGATATCCTATTGTGGACTTTCAATTACCATGTAGGCTAGCTTTTATTACTATTTTAAAATTTAATCTTATCTGTCCTATACTTTTTAGAAGGCCTGAAGTGTTTTAACTCTTCTGTTTCTCCTATCACACTGAGTTTAATGCTGGGCAGATGGTGGTATTTAGCGCTTGGTATATTGGTGGTGGGGTGGTGGTTCAGTCACTACGTTGTGCTCTTGTGACTTCATGGAGCCCACCAGGCGCCTCTATCCATGGAATTCTGCAGGCAAGAATATTGGAGTGGGTGGCCATTTGCTTCTCCAGAGTACCTTCCTGACCCAGGGGTCAAACTGGCATCTCCTGCATTGGCAGGCTAATCCTTTATCACTGAGCCAATATGTTGGTATATTTAACTAATTAAATCTCCATGCTAGTTTTTCATTTTTTTTCAAGCAAACAACTTAATTTTAAGCTTTTTTTCATAGTCAAGAATTTACTTAAATTTTTTGCTAAAAATTTGAATTAGAAAGCAATTCCCTCAAAATCCTTAACTTGAATGTAGATGAGCAGAATTTGCTTATTTTCCCCAGGATACAAAAGAATATAGTAAGAAACTAAACATTAAAAAATATACATACATTGATACATTAAAAAATATATCAAAAAACTTGTATTGAACCTAGGACACTAAATAGCAATCATCTTAAGTAAATCATACTAATGTAATAAAAGTACCTTATACTACTACTATTAGTACTAATAGCTAACATACTGACTGCTTTCCATGTAAATAACTGTTTTAAAATTCTAGCAACACTATTGGAATGTTGTGAGATATCACAAGCCTTGTAATTTTTTTAATTTTTATTTATTTATTTTTTTTATTAATTTTTTTTTTTTATTATTGTTTTTGCCATACATTGTCATGATATCACCATGGGTTTACATATGCTTCCCCTCCGGGTCCCCCCTCCCTCCTCCCTCCCCCCCGGGAAATCTCGCTGCACCAGTCCCGAGCATCAATCCTGGGCTGACAAGCCTTGTAATTTGAGCATCACTATATTTATTCTGTGTCTGATGGGGATTTTGCTTTAAGCATAGGCTGTCTACAATCATGTTGGAATATAAAGCAGACTGGTTATATGAATCTACACAATTCTATTTTCATGGAGGCTGAAGTGTGTTCTAGGAGAAACAATTTATTAAGCATAACAAGAGCCAAGCCTATTGAGGAGAACAGTAACAAACAGTTAGAAGAAGAAAAGGAATTTTGAATAGAATATGAGATTCATTACTTGCCACTAACTTCTAGAACAGTCTTTACTGAAGCCTTAGTTCTATAGGAAGCAGGTGATCTATAAATGAAGGGAAGCAAAGAAAGAAGAAAAAGAGAGAATGAGATGCAGACAGGGAGACAGAGAGGAGAAAGAAAGAGAAGAAAAAGGAAGAAAAGAAAGAAGAAAATGAAAGAGCTCTGTCACTGGCACACAAAAGCACCATGTTTTTGGGAACTGAAATAGAAATTACTGCCCAGAGGAGGGGCACCTCTTCTCTACACATAACTAAGGAACTTTGAGCCCTGAGAGCTGTTGTTTGGCATGACACCTAGAGGAGCAGCAGAGGTTGCTGCCAGGGCTAGAGGTCCAGTGGCAGCAGGTCGGGTTAGCACCAGGGACTTGCTGTCCCATGTGGAGTAACAGTGTTGCTGAGGAACCTACTGAAGACAGAAGAGGGACTGGCACCCAGGGGAGCCCTAGGGCACAGTAGAGAACTGCAGTGCCCATGGAGCAAGGCAGTGCCCAGAAGAAGCAAACCTGAAACACTTGGGGAGAGGTGTGCAGGAAGCTGAGCTCATGACACCCGCATGTGGGGAAGATGAGCCCGGAAAACTTGCATGATTCTTATCAATGAGACTTCAAGTGCACCCACAATGGCCCTGAAAATGTTGGCAAAGCCTGGTGGGTGGGGATATGGTTTTTCCCTTGATGAGAACATTGGCTTGCTCTAAGTCACCACGGCTAGTGAGTAGAAGAGCCAGGACTGGAATCCAATCTGTCTCATTCTGAGGACCATATTCTTGGACCAGTTGTTCTCTTCCAATAATTAATTAAACTGAGCAACTATTAGGTACAAGGAAAGTAAGGAAAGTAATCAGTCTTAAGGAACAAATACTCTACCTTGTGGTTTTGAAGGTTTATTTGTGGCCCTACGCGGAAACAGATGGTTGGACTAGAATGAATGACTTCTATAAGTGCCTTGAAAGCATAGGTTTCTATATTTATAGATATCTTGGTGATCTTAAGATTCCACTTTATCACTGGTATGCATAAAAGAAATTTCTTTAACTACCATAGCAACTTGGTCAGTGTACGAAAAACATTGTCATTTTGTACAGAATAACCTCAATTATAAGTAATAAGCCTCTGATCATTTAAACAGCTCTTCTTCAAAGTATTAATATCATTTCAGGGCAAAATGCAAATCATTACCTGAATTATACATGTGCTACTGACTTCAAGGTCAAATTAAAATTGCTTTAAAATATATATCTTTGAAAATTTGTTAAGATTCTATCTATTATGCAAATAAGCATCAATTATTACTGGTTCTATAAACATTCTTGGACCTCCAGTTCCATGTCTGTAAAGCCTGGAGGTATAGCTGGATATCCTAATAGTTCCCATGAAACTATGACTCAAACAGAGGTTAGCTCCTCATCTCATAATGTTTTCTGGGGCTTTTTTGGCCTGAAGCAATCTCTTCTTCCTGTTTCAACTTCAACATCCCTCCCAGGGATTTTAGGTAAAAGGATTAAAGAAGTAAGAATTTGCCTATGTAGCTACACTTAAATAAAGATGTGATCATTTATAAATGTAAACCATGGGTAGTCTAAAAGATCTCTTTTTCAGAAATTCCCTCTCCAAAATAATTCCATATGGTTCTCATCTGATATTGCAGATACTTTAATACATAGACTTATTCATTTTAATAGTTATATAATGTTTCTTGTATGAATAAATAATTTATTTGGCATTTTACTAATAGGTTTTAAGATATTCTCAGGGGTAGGAATACAGCCAAAATTTTATAATGACTTTAAATAAAAAATAATCTATAAAAATACTGAACCACTATATTGTACAACTGAAATTAATAAAACATTGTAAATAATTATACTTCAATAAACTTATTTTAATAAATAAAATATTCTCAGGGTTTTGTTATTATAAATAATACTGCTGGACATATTCATGTACATATTCCTTGGAATATGAAAAAATTTGTTAAAAGTTCCTAGAAGTAGAATTCCTGGGTCAAAGAACATAGAATTTTAAGTATTGTGAAATACTGCCAAATTTCCTTCCAAAGTATTTGTACTCATGCTTGTCAATGGTCTATGAGAATTTCTGTTTCCTGTTAACCTCACCAACACTTATACTGTCAAAGACAAATTTGTGATGCTCACAGATTTGATTGGGTAAAAATGTTTCCCCTCTGTGATTTTAATTAGTATTTTAAAGTTCAAGAATGAGCATCTTATGTTTTTAAGACTTTTTAATGATTATTTCCCCCCTTATTTTCTATTGAATTGTTTGTTCTCTATTTGGTTTGTAAATGTTTTTATATATTTAGAAAATAACTTTTAGCCTAGCATGAAAGTGAGTCTCTCAGTCATGTCTGACTCTGCGACCCCATGGCATAGTCCAGGGAATTCTCTAGACCAAAATACCGGAGCCTTTCCATTCTCCAGGAAATGGACATTCTCTTCCCAATCCAAAGATCAAACCCTGGTCTCCCACATTGCAGGCAGATTCTTTACCAGCTAGCCACAAGGAGAGCCTGAGAATACTGGAGTGGGTAGCCTATCCTTTCTCTGGCAGATCTTCCTGATCCAGGAATTGAACCAGGGTCTCCTGCATTGCAGGTGGATTCTTTACCAACTGAGCTATCATGGTCATAGGTATTACAAATATTCTTTGAGGGTTTTCATTTATGTTTGACCTTGTTTATGTTTCCCCTCAAACAGAATTTTAAAATTTATTTATGTTTTTCTTCATGCTTTATTGAATTTGTGCGTTTGGCCTTAAAAGGTCTTCTCCTTTCCCAGATAATAAGTAATTCTCTTATGTGGATACATTTTAAAACTTTCATCCCTGTAATTTTGTTTTTGTTTTCGCTTGTCTTCTTCATTGAGAGAAAGGTCCAGTTATATTTATTTTCCAAATGGCTGACCATTATCTCATTTTTTAAATTAAATAATCTATCTTTCCTCTATTTTGAAATACTTTCTTAATCATATAATTTTATCCATGTCTATTAATAAAATTTTTATTTAATGGATTAATATGAGGATGGCTAAAATTAATCCATTTTCTCAGATTCTATTAGTGCCAATGGTCAGATTGGAATAGTCACTTTTTAAAATCATTTCCTTATTTATCTACTCATATTTAAAATTATTTCACATCTAAGTGAAATCTGCCAAGCTGGGTTTCAACAGTTTGTGAGCTTAGAACTTCCAGACGTACAAGCTAGACTTAGAAAAGGCAGAGGAACCAGAGATCAAATTGCCAACATCCATTGGAACATAGAAAAAGAAGAGAATTCCAGAAAAGCATCTACTTCTGCTTCATTGACTATGCTAAAGCCTTTAACTGTGTGGATCATAACTGTAGAAATTTCTGAAAGAGTTAAGAATACTAGACAACCTTACCTGAGAAGCCTGTATGCAGATCAAGAAGTAACAGTTAGAACTGAACATGGAACAACGGACTGGTTCAGAATTGGTAAAGGAATGCATTAAGGCTGTATATTGTTACCTTGGTGGTTAGCTTATATTCAGAGTACATCATGGGGAATGCTAGGCTGGACTGAAGCACAAGCTGGAATCAAGAGTGCCAGGAGGAATATCAATAACTTCAGATATACAGTTAATATCACACTTAGGCTTTCACGTTCACTTATGGCAGAAAGCAAAGAGGAACTAAAGAGACACTTGATGAAGGTGAAAGAGGAGAGTGAAAAAGCTGGCTTGAAGCTCAACATTCAAAAAACTAAGATCATGGCATCCAACCCTTTCACTTCAAGGCAAATAGATGTGGAAACAATAGAAACAGTGAGAGACTTTATTTTCTTGGGCTCCAAAGTCACTGCAGATGGTGATTGCAGCCATGAAACTAAAAGACACTTGTTCCTTGGAAGAAAAGCTATGACCAATCTAGACAGCATATTAAAAAGCAGAGACATTACTTTGCCAACAAATGTCTGTCCAGTCAAAGCTATGGTTTTTCCAATGTGAGAGTTAAACCATAAAGAAATCTGAGTGCCAAAATTGGTGTTTTTGAACTGTGGTGTTGGAGAATACTCTTGAGAGTCTCTTGGACTGCAAGGAGATCAAACCAGTCAATCCTAAAGGAAATCAACCCTGAATATTCTTTGGAAGCACTGACAATGAAACTCCAATACTTTGGCCACCTGATGCGAAGAGCCAACTCATTGGAAAAGACCCTGATGCTGGGAAAGATTGAAGGCAGAAGGAGAAGGGGATGACAGAGGATGAGATGGTTGGATGGCATCATTAACTCAATGGACATGAGCTTCAGCAAACTCCTGAAGATGGTGAAGGACAGGAAAGCCTGGGGTGCTGCCGTCAATGGGATTGAAAAGAGCTGGGCACGACTGAGTGACTGAACAACAACAAGAACACATCTAAGTTTGTAGTTTTACAGCACCCTAGAACAACCTAAGAAAATGAGCTCTAATACTTAAAATTTTTATAAACAGTGAAGAATAACTAGAGAACCACTGTTCATGGTGTTCTTTTTATTCTTTTCCTCTGTGCTCTACTCCAATATGGTTGTGTTCCTATTTTAGGATTCTGCTCCCCCCATTCAATCTCTGCTAATGATCTTACTCATAACTCCTTTAAGTGGTAGCCTGAATAATGTTCCTTCAAAGATGTACGATCTTAATCCCCAGCACCTGTGACAATGTTATCTTAGGTGGTAAAAGAGACTGTGATTAAATTAAGGATTTAAAAAATGGATTATCTGGGTGGGTTCCATGGAATCACAAGGGTCCTACTAAGAGGAAAGCAGGAAGATATGAACTAGAGAAGACAGGAACAGGGGCTGTACCAATGTACCCACAAGACAAATTGTAGGCGGCCTCTAGACACTAGAAAAGATGAGAAAACAGAGCTTTTCCTTGGAACCTTTAAAATGAATTCAAACGCCTCCTAATTTTAGCTCAATGAGACTGATCATAAATATCTAATTTTCAGAATGGTGAAATAACAAATTCAGAGTTTTTTCAAAATAATGTGATTCATCTGTTTGTTTATTTGTTTATGGTTGTTCTGTGTCCTTGTAGCTATGTGCGCTTTTCTCTAGCTGTGGTGTACGGGCTTCTCATTGCAGCGGCTCCCCCCACTGCAGAGCACAGGCTCTGAGTATGCAGGCTTCAATGGTTGAAGCACATGGACTCAGCAGGTGTAGCCTGAGGGCTCTAGAACTCCCAGGCTCGGCAGTTGCAGTGCCTGGGCTTAGTTGCTCCATGGCATGTAGGATCTTCCTGGACAAGGGATTGAACCTGTGGTCCCCAAGATTACCAGGCAGAGTCCCATCCACTGTATCACCAGGGAAGTCCTCATGTTTTTTAAAGTCACTAACTTCTTGGTAATTTGTTAGAGCAGGAATAGAAAACAAATACAAGTATAAGGCATTTTTTTTTTTTAAAACAAAGCAAAACAAAAAGTTATTTTAGCTTCTAAAGTTTCTAAGTCTAGCTAAATGAAGAATGAATGGAATAATGAGAGAATATCTCAATAACCGATATGAAATGTACCATAAAGCTATAATAATGAAAGAAGGGTGTAATTTAAACAAAATCTGGACACACATATCAAGGAAATAAAATCAATAACAGAAAATGAGAACCTGTGTACGGGTACACACATACTTTGCGATAAAGGCAATGTTCCCTGACAGTAAATGACCTGTTTCGTTCCTCTTTGAGTACACCATCTTGTTCCTTCTCTAAACATTCATACATGGTGAACCCTCTGCTGGTTCAATTTATTCTAATTTTTGCCTATCTAACTTCAGTTCATCCTTGAGAATAACTCAGTTGTTACCTCTTCCAAGAATCTATTTACTGGATATGCCCTCCTCAGTTCTGCTGTAGTTTGGGCTTGGTAACAACCAATCCCCAAATAGTGGCTTTACACAACGCAAGGATATTTCTTGCTCATACAAGTCTGCTGAAGGTCCTGGCCATCTCTGCAGAGCTGCATTCTTTTCATGGTGAGTGAGCGATCTAGTCTGCCTTAGTCCTTTGGCCCTGCCTCCTTCATCCAAGATCTTCCTCCACAACTGGAGGAGGAAGGAGGAGCTGGAGAAATCAGGGTTTTTATTGCTTCAGCCCCCGAATGGCATGAGACTTTTGCTCACATTTCAACCCCTTGAACTCTTCACCCAGCAAAGGGCTGTGATACACACTCCTGCATGTGCCCGGAAAGGAAGGTGAACTTGTGAGTGGTGACCTGCAGGAATGCCTACAGCACAGGCTGAGCCTGGCATGGGCTTATCACTTGCTACAGGGATTAGGCAGAAGGCAGGAAAACACAGATAGCATCACATTCTTTGCAACTCTCCTTTGTCAGGCTCAATTCAGCAGAGGAGTTGGAGAATGAGACTAGGAGTCATGTTGGGAAAATTCCCTGGAGGAAGAAATGGCAACACACTCCAGTAATCTTGCCTGGAAAATTCCATGGACAAAGAAGCCTGGAAAACTATAGTCCATAGGGTTCCAAAGAGTCAGACACGACTGAGCGGCTAAGCACGTAAGCACGCCCACCGCTGAGCTTGCTATATGGCCTTGGCAAGTTGCTCCATCATCCTGAGTCTCAGTTTCCTAAATTATAAAAAGGGCTTAATGATACTTATTTAATAGTGTTGTTGCAAAGACCACATTATATAACGGATGTAAAATTCTTAGCACTCTACTTGGTATGCAGTAAGCCCTAAATGAAGAAATACATGTGCTTTCATGTCAAGTCGCTTTAGTTGTGTCTGACGCTTTGCAGCCCATGGACTGTAGCCCACCAGGTTCCTCTGTGCGTGGAATTCTCCAGTCAAGATTACTGGAGTGGGTTGCCATACTCACCTCCAGGGGATCTTCCTGACCCAGGGATTGAACACACGTAGCTTATGTCTCTTGCATTGGCTGATTGTGTTCTTTACCACTAGCGCCACCTGGGAAGCCCATAAATGAAATAGCCTTGGTTATTATCTGAGTTTTGCACTGCCATCCTTCAAAGATTCTATGTAATTCTCCCTTTACTTCTCAAATTTAAATGTCTGTCTCTCTTTTATGACTCATTTTCAGTGGCAAACCATAATTATCTTTCCTAAATTAAAAAATCAAACGAAATCAGTCCAAACAAATTCAAAAACCTTGGCCTCAAACTCCCTGTCCCATTAGGCTTTTTTTCACATTTCCCACTTATCACCAAATTCCTCAAGAGTTCTGTTTTGTCTGGTACTGTTTTTCCCAACTGCTTCTACTTTCTAGATTCCCCTTCTATCCTGAGTCAATTCATCATAATTTTCCTTTTCTCTTCTTGTTTACTGAAGCTGTTCTCTTGAAGATTATAACCAGCCTCATCATGCTTAAGTTATTAAACTTCACAAGTGTTTCACATTGCAGGTCTTTCCTCTAGCTTGACTTCTCATTCCCTTTGCCTTTGATAATGGTCCACAATCTCACTACTCTTTCCCTTCTCACCATTCCCAAATTGCCTTTTCTGACTTGGCTCCTCTTCCTTTTGATTCTTTTCTTCTCTTTCACATACACTTTCTCAGGCAATCAGATTCTCTCTCAAAACTTCAAAGTATCACCTCTAGATGGGCAACCTTCAAATCTAGTCTTCAACCCCAGCCTCTCTTCTGAGCTCTGCTGCAGCTTGCCAATTGCCTAATCAAATTGTCACCTGAATTTTGATCCTGTATCTCAAATTGAGTGTGTGCGAAACTGGATTCTCAATTCATCCCACCTTCTCCCTCCCATACGGTGTCCAGTCTGTTCTCTATGTCTGCATCTCCATTGCTGCCCTGCAAAGAGATTCATCAGTACCATCTTTCTAGATTCTATACACGTGCTCAATATACAAGATTTGTCTTTCTCTTTCTGACTTACTTCACTCAGTACAATAGGCTCTAGGTTCACCAGCTCATTAGGACTGACTCAAATACATTGTTTTTTTTAATGCTGAGTAATATTCCATTGTATATATGTACCACAATTTCTGTATCCATCCATCCGTTGATGGGCACTTAGGCTGCTTCTATGTCCTAGCTATTGTAAAAAGTTCTGCAACGAACTCTGGGGTATGTGCATCTCTTTCAGTTACCGTTTTATCAAGGTATATGCCTAGTAGTAGGATTGCTGGGTTATATGATAGTTCTATTCCTAGTTTTTAAAGGAACCTCTTTATTGTTTGCCATAGTGGTTGTATTAATTTACATTCCTACCAACAGTGCAAGAGGATTCCCTTTTCTCTGCATCCTCTCCAGCATTTATTATTAATAGATTTTTAAATGATGGTCATTCTGACCAGTGTGATGTGATACCTCAGTGTAGTTTTGATTTGTATTTCTCTAATAATGAGTGATATTGAGCATCTTTTTGTGTGTTTGTTGGCCATCTGTATATCTTCATTGGAGAAATGTCTGTTTAGGCCTTCTGCCCATTTATTTTATTAAGTTTCTGGTTTTTCTGGTATTGAGCTGCATGAGCTGCTTGTATATATAGATCAGTTCAGTTTAGTCTCTGAGTTGTGTCTGACTCTTTGCAACCCTGCAGACTGCAACAGGCCAGGCTTCCCTGTCTATCACCAACTCCTGGAGCCTGCTGAAACTCATGTCCATCAAGTCGATGATGCTATCCAACCAACTCATCCTCTGTCATCCCCTTCTCCTCTGCCTTCAGTCTTTCCCAGCATTGGGGTCTTTTCCAATGAGTCGGTTCTTTGCATCAGGTGGCCAAAGTATTGAAGCTTCAGCTTCAGTATCAGTCCTTCCAATGAATATTCAGGACTGATTTCCTATAGGATTGACTGGTTTGATCTCCTTGCTGTCCAAGGGACTCTTAAGAGTCTTCCTTAACACTATAGTTCAAAGGCACCAGTTCTTCAGCACTCAGCTTTCTTTATAGTCCAACTCTCACATCCATACATGACTATTGGAAAAACCATGGCTTTGAATAGATGGACCTTTGTTGGCAAAGTCATGTCTCTGCTCATCTCTATGAGCATCAAGCATCTATTTGATAATGTATGCAATAAAATACTGGGATATAATTTCACATTAAAAATGTGGTCTAACATAACAGCACAGGAGGAATCATCACAGTACAAAATTATAGAAAAATGAAAAGTCTCTTGTTTATCGATTTTACAGTATAAAGTTATTATTTCCCCTTTATTTAAATTTCAGGACTATCAGACATGCACCACAGTGGATACTGTTTAATTAGGGCCGGAGGCGCACTGCTGCCAAAATGGAGAAGTCACAGCTTGCATTTCCCAAACGAAGATAAAAGCTAGACAGCAGCAGCCATGTCCCTGGACATCACCAGTTAGAGCCCATCATCCGGTATAACGTGGGTTTTGTTTTAAATTTGGAAAATCACACTGTCATGCTGTTTCTCTCCTGTTGGAGTAGGAATTGAGTGATAAACACCTGCCAGATTCAAGACGTTTGCCAAGTTCCTCTTTACAGAGAAAATGGGAAATCGAGAGAGCCCAGCTTGCTTCTTCTGGCAGCAGAGCTTCCACCTTGCCCGCTCTGATATTTCTATCTCTGTACTCATTGAGATGCAGCTGTAACTACATTAAAGAATTATTGGGGACTTCCCTGGTGGTTGGTCCATTGGTTAAGACTCCACACTCCCAGTGCAGGGAGCATGGGTTCTGGTTGGGAAACGAAGATCCTAAGATCCTACATGCCGCACAGCATGGCCTAAAATAAATAAATAAATGAAAGAATTATTTCTTTCTAATCAAAGCAGTGTAAAGCATTAATTACACAGCATTATGTTTGTTCATCCTTTGTATTGTTGATTTTGAGGATGATTTTAGTGATGCATTACCATCATTAGCCACAATATATCATAACTCATATCACCAAACTTTTATTCTTCTTGTCACCATTTCTTTAGCTTGGCCTGCATCTTTCTGACCTAAATTTCTTGGCACTTTAACCAAACGTGGCACTGATCTAGTCTTGGCAACCTGTTGATTCCACTTCTGGCTCTCCCAGACTTTGGACCTCTGCTCAGCCTCCCACCTGATCCTTCTTTTGGCTTTTGAGTCCTTGGCGTCAGGTACCTGTCCCTGGCACTCTTTCTCTGCATGTCTCCCACCCTCAACATATCTGCTGTCAAATGACCCTTTATAGCATGGAGAAAAGACATGTGGATTAGCGTCCGAATCTCCTGTTATTCTGCATCTGTTCTTCATGTTGGCTCTCTACAGAGGAAATCTAATCATGTCACTCTTCTGCTTGAAATCCTTCAAGGACATTCAATTGTCTTTAGAACAAAAATCTAAGCGTCTTAGCATGGAATTAAAGTGGATTTATGGCATGCAGTCCTAGGCTTTGACCATTTCCCCAAGTTAGGCTTATGCTTCTGTTGAATGGACCTACTTACAGATTGCCAAATAATCCATGTTTCCTTAAACCTTTGAGGACATACAAATGTTCTGTCTACTTCCTGGAACAGGCTTCCTGTGCCTCTTTGGCAAATTTTTCTTCATCCAGTTCCTCAGAAAAGTCTTCCCTGGTGCAGGCTTATTTTCACACACCTATTGCATTTACATAGTCATACTTGTATCTACTTGTACACACACACATGCACACACATATACACAGGCTTGACCTTGCTCTTTGTCCTAGTGTTGGCTTCTATGCTTGGGGAAATGGCCTTGTTTTATAGCCTTACAGCGATTACAGCTGCTCTAAATAGCTATGACAAATGGAGAACAAAGAAAAGGAGAAATTCCCCTACTATCAACACGTATTAAATGCTGGGTATATATTATAGAAAAAGTTTTAAATGCATCACTGAGCTTACAAGGAAGAAGAGGTACTCTGGTTGCAGGGTGAAATGTCTGAGACCATGAGCTACTGGGACTGCCCTGTGTATTCTTGGTCTCCATAATGCAGAGTCTCAGAGTTTAACATCCTTCAGAGGGACAGTAACTTAAGCTTTGTATTCATAAGATGAAGGGGGTTGCAACTGAGACCTTTGAATAAATATGGGGTCCTCAAAGTATTACTAAATCTCAGAAAAACCCTCAGAGAAAGAGTATTCTTTTAAATAAAGATCCACCCATTGGTATAGAAGGAAGATAAGAAGCTGAAACAAAAAAGAATTTTCTGTGACTCCAAACCCTAAATTTGTATTTCATGCAGGGTTAAGGTTCAGATTGCACTCGTCTCACACACTAGTAAAGTAATGCTCAAGATTCTCCTACCCAGGCTTCAGCAATATGTGAATTGTGAACTTCCAGATGTTCAAGCTGGTTTTAGAAAAGGCAGAGGAAACAGAGATCAAATTGCCAACATTTGCTGGATCATCGGAAAAGCAAGAGAGTTCCAGAAAAACATCTATTTCTGATTTATTGACTATGCCAAAGCCTTTGACTGTGTGGATCACAATAAACTGTGGAAAATTCTGAAAGAGATGGGAATACCAGATCACCTGACCTTCCTCTTGAAAAATCTGTCTGCAAGTCAGGTAGCAACAGTTAGAACTGGACATGGAACAACAGACTGGTTCCAAATAGGAAAAGGAGTATGTCAAGGCTGTATATTGCCACCCTGTTTATTTAACTTATGTGCAGAGTATATCATGAGAAATGCCGGGCTGGAGGAAGCACAAGCTGGAATCAAGATTGCCGGGAGAAATATCAATAACCTTAGATATGCAGATGACACCACCCTTATGGCAGAAAATGAAGAGGAAATAAAAAGCCTCTTGATGACAGTGAAAGAGGAGGGTGAAAAAATTGGCTTAAAGCTTAACATTCAGAAAACTAAGATCATGGCATCTGGTCCCATCACTTCATGGCAAATAGATGGGGAAACAGTGGAAACAGTGTCAGACTTTATTTTGGGGGGCTCCAAAATCACTGCAGATGGTGATTGCAGCCATGAAATTAAAAGACGCCTACTCCTTGGAAGGAAAGTTATGGCCAATCTGGATAGCATATTGAAAAACAGAGACATTACTTTGCCGTCTAGTCAAGGCTATGGTTTTTCCAGTAGTCATGTATGGATGTGAGAGTTGTAATATAAACAAAGCTGAGCACAGAGGTATTGATGCTTTTGAACTGTAGTGTTGGTGAAGACTCTTGAGAGTCCCTTGGACTGCAAGGAGATCCAACCAGTCCATCCTAAAGGAAATCAGTCCTGAGTGTTCCTTGGAAGGAATGATGTTGAAGCTAAAATTCCAATATTTTGGTCACTTGCTGTGAAGAACTGACTCATTTGAAAAGACCCTGATGCTGGAAAAGATTGAAGGCAGGAGGAGAAGGGGATGACAGAGGATGAGATGGCTGGATGGCATTACTGACTCAATGGACATGAATTTGGGTAAACTCCAGGAGTTGGTAAATGGACAGGGAGGCCTGGCATGCTGTGGTTCGTGGGGTCTCAAAGAGTTGGACATGGCTGAGTGACTGAACTAAGGTTCAAAATAGTATTTCCCACAAAGCCAGGGAACTCTCATAGGAAAGAAGTTTGCATAAAAATTAGAGCCAGCATGGTGGTACACTTGGGGCACCTGGAAGAAAGAAGCAAATGCAGAACCGCTCCAGAGAGAATCCTCAACCCATGCTGTAGAGAAACAACTCTTGAGCAAAAGACAGCAGATACCATAACAATGAGCATTGAAATCTCAAGTATTTCAGCTCCTGGAACACTCAAGTAGAACTTATAAAATAAATTTGTTAGAAAAGAATAAAGCAAAACCTTTGGAATATAAATCACATGAAAACAACTGGACATCTTGAAAAAGACTGCATGTTTGAAAAAGAAGAAATAGAATATCTAGAAATTGAAAGTCAATAGATACACAAGATAGAAAATAAAATGCAACTGTCCTGCAACACAGGAGACCTGGGTTCAGTATCTGGGTCAGGATGATCTCCTGGGGAAGGCAATGACAACTCTCTCCAGTATTCTGCCTGGAGAATTCCATGGACAGAGGAGCCTGGGTGGCTATAGTCCATGGGATCACAAAAAGTTGGACACAACTGAGAGACTAACATTTTCACTTTTGAAAAGAGGATGAGTTTAACAGAGAGTTAGATTGGAGATCATTACACAGAATATACAGTACTGAGAAAACTGAAAGGAAAAAATTAGGAGATACAAAGTTTGGGATGAGAACATCAGATGGTAGGAGTTGTAAGAGGTGATGGACAGAAAGAGAGGAGCTGTATGTGTTGAGGTAATGATTGCTAGTTTTCCAGAACTGGTGAAAGATATGAACCCTTAGATTAAAGAAACACTATAAGTCATGAGCAGGTTAAATAAATGCAAATCATATCTAAAATCTTATTGTAAAACCAGAAAATCAAAGAGAGGATCCTGAAGTAATCACAGAGAAAGGATACATTATCTAAAAGGAAACAAAAATTATTCTAATACAAACTTTCAAGAGCAAGAATAAAAAGCTAAAAGACAAAGGTATTTTTATTGTTTTTCTTCACAATTCTAAGAGAAAGTAACTGTCAATATAGAATAAATTAAGTCAACAATCATTTGGAAAGAAGCACTAAAAAACACATTTTAGACAAAATTCAGAGGAATGGCCACTCTCAGATTCATTGTAATAAAAATCTTTTGAAAGAAGTAAGTCAAGGAAAAATCCAGAAAAAACAATGGATTTTAAGTAGTGTGATAAGCAAATAAATTGGTAAACATGTAGGTTAAAAGAAGCATTTCTTATGTAGAATAATAACAATGTTACCACAGTGGTTATTAATTTGAGTAATTAAAAAGAATAAGTAAGTAAAACATAAGAGCTCTTATCACAAGGAAAAAATATTTTTTCCTTCTCTTTTATTTTGTATCTATATGAGATGATACTTCCTGGGTTGGGATGATCCACTGGAGAAGGGACAGGCTACCCATTCCAGTATTCTGGGCTTCCCTTGTGGCTCAGCTAGTGAAGAATTTGCCTGCAATGCGGGAGACCTGGGTTTGATTTCTGGGTTGGGAATATCCTCTGGAGAAGGGAAAGGCTACCCACTCCAGTATTCTGGCTTGGAGAATTCCTTGGACTCTATAGTCCATGGGCTCACAAAGAGTTGGACATGACTGAGTGACTTTCACTATGAGATGATAAACATTCATGAAACTTATCGTGGCAATCTTTTCTTGATATATGTAAGTCAAATCATTATGTTGTACACTTTAACCTTATACAGAGCTATATGTAAATTATATCTCAATAAAATTGGAAGAAAAAAAAGAAACCACTGAGATCTAATAAAACTCCAATCATCTACAACATTTAATAAGGAAAGTGGATAGTTATTGTCTAAAAGAAGGTTAGAATTATTTCTATTTTTATTTTTTATTGAAGTATACTTGATTTACAATATTGTGTTATTTTCAGGTCTACAGAAAAGTGATTTGGTTTTATTTATATACATACACACACGTTCTGTTTCTAAAGAGAAACAAAAATTATTTTGGTACAAACTTTCAAGAGTAAAAATAAAAGCAAAAAGACTAATGCTTTAGAACACCATTTTAACAAGAATATATATATATATTCTTTTTTCTGATTCTTTTCCATTATACATTATTACAAGATATTAAATATAGTAGTTTTCTGTGCTATGGAATTATTAATATTAATCCCTGTTTAATCAAGTATGTATGTTAACAATTTCAACATAATTAAGTAAAAATTGATTGTATAATATCTAAATACTTAGTGGATAAAAGGAGCAAAGATACCTTGGTCAATAGTATTGAAGGAAGAGAAAAATAAAAGCATTTTAAAGATAAAGAAAATAATGAGAAGATATAGATAACCCCCTCCCCCAATTTTATTAGTCACAAGCAATGTCAAAATTCTCCAGTTAAAGGACAGAGGCTGTAAATTGGGTTTTAAATACACAATAAAGTTCTTTTTATAAGGGAACATAAGTATATTGACAAATAATTCAATGTTAAAGGATGAAAAAAAGGAGACGAGGTAAATAATAATCACAAATAAGTTAGTACTGTTATATTAATATATAAAAGCACTTTGAGGGGAAAAGTATTATGAGGGGCAAAGATGGTTACTACCCACTGGTGTGTTTCAAGTCACAGTAAGTAATAGTATTTCAAAGTGTAGTACACGTCTCCACAACACGTATAAGGAACATTTTACATAATTAGAAGGAGAAATCACAAACCTACAATTATATTGAGAAGTAAATGCTCCTTATTCTGTAATAGCAGACCAAGTAGACATTCGAAAATTCTTTATTTGCAACTCTGTAACAAAAATGTAGGAACAGCTGTCCCTAGTTAAGAAAACAGATAGCTAACTTGTAATTTATTTCCACATTAGATAAGCATTCAGTGGTTGAAAATGGACTAGATTTCCTGGATAACATATAGATAATTCTCTAAAACTGGATGCAAGATATGACAAAAGAAAGTTGAAAAATATCCCATGCAGTAGGATGCCAAGTGGCGTTTTGAATTGGTTATGTACACAATGGAGCTTGGAGATGAGATTTGGATCGGAATATAAAGTTGGGAGTTGTCTGCATTTATCTCTTTAAAGTACACGAAAGCGTAAAGTCGCCAAGGAGAGTTAAGTAGAGAAGTTCCCTAGAGCCAGGCTTCCCAACTTTCACAGAGCAAATTGACAGGAGGAGACTCCTGCAAATAAAATCCAGAAAAGCAGCCTCTCTTGAAACGTAAAGAGAGAAACAAATAAGGGAAGCTCTCTTATTGCTTGTCCTCATGGCTTCCTGCTTTCAAAGTGGTTTTGTAAGGCCATAGTATGCCTGAAGCCACAGTCGCTATTAAGAATCGTGCAGGAGAAAAGCTTGAGGATGAAAAGTGAGCACGCTAAGGATGGTGGATAAGGAGAGAAAGAACTTGACAATTACAGAGTCACTTGACTCATCTGGAAACTTACCACCTCTAGAATTGTGTTATATGAGATAAGCATCTATTTTGTAAAGTCTCTGCTGGTTATATTTTCTGTGACTTGAGGCCAAAAGAATCTTATTCTACCCTAGTGGCAATGTAACAATTCCATCTATTTTCTAGATAAAGAAAGTTTGTGTTGAATAAATATATTAAAGCTACTCACTAGGGTTACAAAGATGACTAAGGCGGATCCCTGGTGCAGGAGAGACCTAATATAGGAGAGAGAAATTTACGTTGAAAGTAGTAAGAAATAGTAGGGCCCTGAAGGCTTTTGGTTACGGATGTAGAATAACAAAGGCAGTATTCTAGGACTATTAGCTTAGTATCATAATAAAAATGGTTGCTCACCTAGTGTGCATAGAGAAGAGAAAGTAGCTCAGTCGTTTCCAACTCTTTGGGACCTCATGGACTGTAGCCCACCAGGCTCCTCCATCCATGAAATTCTCTAGGTAAGAGTACTGGAGTAGATTGCCATTTCCTTCTCCAGGGGATCTTCCCAACCCAAGCATCGAAACTGGGTCTCCCGCATTACAGGCAGATTCTTATGGCTGAGCACCTAGCGTGCGTACAGATGACTATATTACAGATTTTATTTCATTCGAACCTTATAACAAACCAAGAAGGAAGTCTTGTCTATGTTTGAAGGATAAAGAAACTGAGGGCCATGGAATTTAAATAATTGGCTCAAGATGAGATAACAATAAGATTGAAGCCTGTCATCGTTACCTCCAGAGGCCATATTCTTATCTGGCTTCTTTCATGTGACAATGTCCCTCTTGTGGCATCTGCTGCCTTTATACTCCTCATTTCATCACCCACACAGGATACCTGGAGGGAGGAGACAGGGGAGTCAGGGCGACAGATCAAAGCAGGACAGAGGCAGGTATAGGAAGGGAAAGGAAGGAAGACGGATGACATCTGTAGGAGGAATAATGAGGCTTAGTGACAGAGAGATGTGGGATGAAGGGAATGAGGCACCTTAGGGACCTCAGAGATCCTGCTTTCCTCCTTGAAAGAAGATCTAGTATTCATTGCTTCTGTTTTTTCACACATTTCTTAACACATGAGAATCTAGCTTCTGCTGCAACTATTTTTGGGGAAAGCCTTCTCTGTGTATTTACCATTTACCTAAAAATTGAAGATAGATACAAACATATATTTTTTTTCTATTTTTGTCAGTACCTCTTCACTTTCTTTAAGTGTTCTTCATAGGTCTCTCCATGATACTGAGGTTTTCCTTAGAGAAACTCATTGTCTCTTTAAAAAAAAAAAACTCATGGTCTCCACCTTTTGCCTTCTTTCAGAGTTATTGGGGGTTGCCTTGTATCTGTCTTCTTACTTGACTCCAATTTTTCTCTGTTGTCCTCTGAATGAACCCCTGGAATATGTCTTTCACTCTAACAGTCTTTATCTATGTTTTGTCTCCTGAATATCTTCTGAACAACTTTAACCTTTTGATGTCCCATCCCCATACCTTCTCGCTTATAGCTATCATATGGCTTTATATTTGTATATATTTATTTATTACTCCTTAAAGAAGATGAAATGTCTTATTTAAGGGGTAATTTTTTATAAATTTTCAGTAGCCTTCACAGTGCCTCACATTTTGCATCTAGAAGATTCTCCATTCAGTCGTTTCTTCACTCATTGAACAAGTATGTGAGTAGGAGGGACAAAAAGGAGAAAAACAGAATAAATAGCTACAAAAAGTATGAAGAAGAGAAGAGAAATGAGGTGGCAATTTGAAAATGCTGTGGAAATTCATATTCTATTTTTCAAACCTGATTTCTTACACAATAAAAGCCAAAGAGAAGTAGAACATACAAAGAAGAGAAGTAGGCAAAGAGATAGGTAGGCAGGGTCTCCCTGAAGGGTTGTACAAAGAAAAAAGACAGATGTTCAGTTTTTTAGTATAGCTAAAAAGTCATGGTGCCTTCAGCTTCAGGTAGCAGGAGCTTCCAAGCATGAAGAGCCAACATGTTATACAAATATTTGCATTCTTCTTTTAATGTAAGCCATTTGTAGATGGTAGATGGGGACCTGTATTGGGGTTCTTCAGAGAAATAGAACAGGATGAAAGGGAAGTCACTCAGTCATGTCTGACTCTTTGTGACTCTTGGGCTGTAGCCTACTAGCCTACCAGGCTCCTCCTTCTGTGGAATTTTCCAGGCAAGAGTACTGGAGTGGGTTGCCATTTCCTTCTCCAGAGGATCTTCCCAACCCAGGGATCGAACCCAGGTCTCCTGCATTGCAGGCAGATGCTTTACCACCTGAGCCACCAGGGAAGCCCCAATAGGAAGGATGAGTGGGTGGGTTTTAAGACATCAGCTCAAAGGACTATGTGGGCTGACAAGTTTGGAATTGACAGGGCAGGCTGGCAGGCTGGAAATTCTTGCAAGAGATAATGATCTAGTCTTGAGCCTGGAGGCAAAATTTCTTCCTTATCAGGGAACCTCAGTCTTTTCTCTTAAGGCCTTCAGCTTCAGTTATGTAAGGCTCACTTTAACATGGAAGGTAATCTGTTTTTACTCAATGTCTTCTGATTTAAACATTAATCACTTCTAAAACATGCTTTTATAGCAACATGAAGACTGATGTTTGACCAAAAACTGGGTACCATAGCCTTGCCAAGATATATGAAGTTCACTATCACAGGATGGAAGCCAAGGACCCAGGGGAAGTGTTCCTCTGGATAGGAGAAGGGTCAGTTCCTTCAATGCAAATAGGAAATGAGGATGGGTACTGATGTGGGGGGTGAGGGAATTCCTGTGAAATAGCTTCTGGCTCTCTATGAAGAAGATAGATCTTCTGGGATTGGAAGAAGGGATTAAAGATTTGAATAGTAGATCAGGTTTGCAAAATTCAGTGACTAGAGTAGGAGAGTGAGTTGCAAGTGAAATAGAATCAGATTACAGAGTAGAACTAAGGGCTGCTAATCAGAATCTCATGTGTAGTACAATCTCCTTAATCAATACTGATGGCATAGCTCTTTCACATAAAATGACATCTTTATAAATGTTTGCACAGTGTTGCTCTTTACTTTCTTCTAGCAAACATCACTCTTCAGTTAAGTGCCTTGCACCCTGCTAAAATCTCTAATTCTATCTACCAGACCTAAGTAGTGTCACTTGTGGTCTGCTTGTTTGAAGACATTATTGTTTGCCTTGTAGCACTATGCACATAATAAATATTAAACTTTAATATTTTAAACAAGTGACAAGGTGAATCAGCTTAAGGAGAAGGATATGACTAATAAATGCTAGAAGTATTTTATAGGCTTTTAGCATAGACCCACTGCTCTGTAACTCAATACTGACACACTTCTCTTGCCGTCTTTCAAAGGACAAGCTTACATACAGTGTAATAGGCACTTCATATGTATTTAAATGAACTCATGAAGATGGATTCTATTTTCTACATTTTTGTCTATTTGCATATCATGTTTTAGAAAATGGCTAGGAGGCAAAGAATATCTAAAGCTTTTGATTCAGTGTTCTCATCTTCCTATGCTTATTTGAATAATCTGGTTAGTGGTACTTGCTTATTTGTGAGGTAGTGTTAGGTAGAGAAAGTATTTTTAAACCACGGAGTAGGAAGACCTAGGTAGGCGGTGGAAAGCTCAGATCCCTACAGAAACAGTACATCTGCCGGCAGATTTCGTAATCTTTGGCTCACATTTTAGTTCAGGAAGTAACTCACTCTCTACTGGCTTCATTTTCTTTATCTCTAAGATGTTAATATTATTTGTTTTGCCTACAGCATGATGTTTTAGCAACGGTTAAATCAAATTTTATAACAGAACTTTCAGGTTATACCAATATACATCTATTAGTTCAAAACAGAGAGGGAGATTGGTTTTTAGGAATTGGCTTATGAGGCTGGCAAGTCTGCTATCTGGCAATCAGCCTGGCAGCATGGAAACTTGGAGTTGATGTTGCAATCCTGCGTCTCATATCTTCACGTTGGAAACTCATACATGGCTTCTACATTGCACTCTCAAAGCAGGATTCCTTTTTCTTCAGGAAACCTCTGTCTTTGCAATTCAGACCTTCAACTGATTAGACGAGGCCCACCCATATTATAGGCGATAATCTGCTTTACTTAAAGTGTACTGCTTTAATGTTGATTACATCCAAAAAACACCTTCACAACAACATCTAGACTGAACAAATGACTGTGTACAAAGGCCAGCCACGTTGACACTCATCATCACCACACAGCATTATAATTAATACTTGATTCTTGAGTTGAGGCTCTTAGATTTAATTCTAGCATCACCTTTTGGGGGCTAAGTTTCCTTGAGCAAATACTGTACTCTGTCTGTAATTCACTCTCCTTTCTATGAAAGCATCTTACAGAGTTGTTATGAGGTTAGATGATACATGTAATATGTTCAGAATAGGGTAGCACAGAGTAAATGTGCAGGAAATTACGGTTATTATTATTAAATATATATCACTACTATCTGGAAATATACCAGTACAAAACTCTGAAATGGAAAATAAATTTTTTTGCTTATTAATCCTGTTGTTTCCCCCCAGCCGCACTGGGGTTCTGATACAAAAATAGTAACTACTCATTCTTGATTTATTTAACAATCACAATTTCAATATTCTGCCCTAAGGAAATGGCAACCCACTCCAGTATTCTTGCCTGGAAAATCCCATGGACAGAGGAGCCTGACAGGCTATAGTCCATGGGGTTGTAGGAGTCAGACATGACTTACAACTAAACCACTACCACAATATCTTCTTCAGCACAGTCTATTTTTCAGAACTTTTATTCTGATGTTTGAATAAACACCAGGGTAAAATATTTGTGCTATAAAATATCACACACACACATATAACACATATATAAATAAGTGTTATAAAATATTTATGCCATAGGTATCAAAAATAATAGACCTTTACAAGATACTAGGTAAACCTGGCTACTCAGACGCATAGTTTATTCTATAGTTTTATAGAGAAGCAGAAAATTAGTTAGCCATCTGCCAGCTAAGAAGCCTCACCACCTTATAGGCAGTATCTTGGTAATGGATTCTTAATTTCATGCAAATCTATTCATTAATTTTTGTCATAATCTCAGAGGGTTATAGTTTATTTATTTCTCTGCATCTGAACACATTAGCATCATCTAAAACTTTGTGATTTTATTTGCTAATAGTCATGTGAATTTACCATTTCCAACACTTATTTGTTTTTCCGAGTTACTTAATTAACTGTAAGCTTCCCTTCTGTTGCAGAAGTGTATATTTAATAAGTATCTCATTCCATTAAAGTAACTGTATGTGGGCCTATCTATGGGTTCTTAATGTGTCGAGCTGGTTCTGTTTAAATGAAAAATAAATAACTTGTAAGACAAAATGTTAGCATTGATTTACTAAATTGTGAATGAATAGGAAGTCATTTTTTTGAGATCAAGAATTCTTCATCAAGGAAGGCTTTCACAGGTTGACAGTGAGCTCTCAGGTCCACTCTCATCCAGGGCCTGGATCCTGGATTTTCACATTTAGAACCTCTGTTTCATTAGGTCCTCAGTCAACTTGATCTCCCGGTATCAAAGTCCCTGAAAACTTGAATCAACATTTAAAGTTGTGTTTAGAGAATCCACAGTTAGGGTAAAAGGACATGTACAGTTGCAGAAAAGGCTAGAGGAGAAATTTAGTTTTATATTATGCCCCATCTCTATTTCCTTGGAGTGCTGGGTTGAAAAGGATCTTGAGATGGATATTTGATGCCAGTAAAAAGAGAATGCTTTGCTTGAATGACAGCACCTTACATCTGCCCAAGATTTCTGGTGTGAGCTGAGCGCGCTATGTGTCTGTCACTTTTGACTTAAGCTACTGAAAAAAGGCTTACCCCTGTCCTGTACCCATAATATAATGCCTCGCTCTACTCATTTAGAATGTAGATATCTTCCAGATGTGCTTGTGTTAAGCTGTTTCAGTCATGTCTGACTCTTTGTGACCCGATGGACTGTAGGCCAGCAGGCTCCCCCTTACACGGGATTCTCCAGGCGAGAAACCTGGAGTGGGCTGCCATTTCCTTCTCCAGGGGATCTTCCTGACCCAGGGATCAGGCTTGCGTCTCTTGTGTCTCCTTCACTGGCAGGTGGGTTCTTTTCCAATAGCGCCAACTGCGAAGTCTTCTACATACATCACCCATTTCCCATCAGTTCAGTTCGGTCGTTCAGTCGTGACAGATGCTGTGACCCCATGGACTGCAGCACACAAGATCTTCCTGTCCATCACCAACTGCCAGAGCTTGCTCAAATTCATGTCCATTGAGTCGGTGATGCCATCTAACCATCTCATCCTCTGTCATCTCCTTCTCTTCCCGCCTTCAATCTTTCCCAGCATCAGGGTCTTTTCAAATGAATCGGCTCTTCGCATCAGGTGGCCAGGGTGTTGGAGCTTCAGCTTCAGCATCAGTCCATCCAATGAATATTCAGGACTGATTTCCTTTAGGATTGACGGGTTGGATTGCCTTGTTGTCCAAGGGACTGTCAAGAGTCTTCTCCAACACCACAGTTCAAAAGCATCAATTCTTTGGCACTCAGCTTTCTTCATAGTTCAACTCATATGTCCATATATGACTACTGGAAAAAAGTATAGCTTTGGCTAGGCCAACCTTTGTTGCCAAAGTAATGTCTCTGCTTTATAATGTGGTGTCTAGGTTGGTCATAACTTTTCTTCCAAGGAGTAAGCGTCTTTTAATTTCATGGCTGCAGTCACCATCTGCCCTGATTTTGGAGCCCCCCAAAATAAAATTGAGCTATTTCAAATCCTAAAAGATGATGCCATGAAAGTGCTGCACTCAATATGCCAACAAATTTGGAATGTTCAGCAGTGGCCACAGGACTGGAAAAGGTCAGTTTTTATTCCAATCCCAAAGAAAGGCAATGCCAAAAATGCTCAAACTACTGCACAATTGCACTCATCTCACACACTAGCAAAGTAATGCTCAAAATTCTCCAAGCCAGGCTTTAACAATATGTGAACCATGAACTTCCAAATTTTCTAGCTGCGTTTATTAAAGGCAGAGAAACCAGAGATCAAATTGCCAACATTTTCTGAATCATTGAAAAAGCAAGAGAATTCCAGAAAAACGTCTATTTCTGCTTTATTGACTATGTCAAAGCCTTTGACTGTGTGGATCACAACAAATTGGAAAATTCTTCAAGAGATGGGAATACTAGACCACCTGACCTGCCTCTTGAGAAATCTGTTTGAAGGTCAAGAAGCAGCAGTTAGAACTGGACATGGAACAACAGACTGGTTCCATTTCCCTTAGGCAAATATAAAAAAATACATATATATGATTTTCAGACTAAGCTCTCTTTTTCAAAGAAAGCCATCTGACCACATTTTTCTGGCAGGTGACAATATCCTTAAGTAAGATACTATTTTCTTTAGTCATATTATGGTCCTAAGAATAGCCAGAATTATGGTGTTTCTGTGGTCTCCATAGCAACACTTTAAAAATCATATTCTTTAAAGATTAATATATGATGTAGGCATGTTATTAATTCAATGAGGACTGACTAGCATCAGAAGTGAGTTTTCTCTATCTTTGGATTTAAGGATACCCCATGCTACCTTATGCTGATGTGTTTTTAGTGCTTCATACTAAAAAGACTTCATAGTTTGTCTCTTAAGTCTCCCAGCTTTCCTGGATAAAGATTGAATTTGTTTTCCCAAAGTTTTAGGCTATCTGGGCAAGGAGTGAAGCTCACAGACTTGGCTTTGAGTTCGACTGAGGATAGGTTGGCTTCAAGACTGACCAAGAGTAGGCAAACAACCTCTTGGGTTGCCTTAATTTAAAGGATCTTTCATATTCTGTAAGGAACACAGACTTTACACCTAAAAGATATATATATATACATATATATATATATATACATACATATATATATATATACTTTTCTTTTGTTTTTGTTGGGTGAGCAGATATTAAGGGATACGGATTTGAAGAGCTGATGAGTAAGGCCAAGTTATTTATTTAAAAAATGTAGTTTCACATATTTTTTAAGAAACTGATAACTTGTGAGAATACCTTTTCTGTATTTCAGGTGGGATTAGTCTAAAGTTGTCATATAATATATGCACTAGACTTCAAAAGGCTTTACACATACCACATGACTCTGAAAATTACTTCAGAGAGTTGTGAATAGACTTTTCTTCAGGGTGTTTCAGACTAATCTAAGAAAATCTTTGCCTGAACAGCTCTTTATGTGTATTTATTTTAGAAAGAATTCTACTCAGTCTCTGGTTATTAATGTTTATCTCATTTGTGAAGCTCTTTAGACTTTTCAGAAAAAAGGATTAATAATTAAGTACCAAGGTAAAATGTTATTATTCTTTATTTATTTGTGTATTTTATTTATTGATAACATTTAAATCATTACTGTAACCTATCTACTAATGTCTCTACTTCCAAGGATTTATTTTTATTTTCCCAATGACTTATTTTCCAATATGACTGTGAGGATGGTCTCAAAATTTCATAACTCCCTGATTTTTGATTCTTCAGAAAATTGTACACTTTTGAGTATCCTAAATGCCCCAAACATCCCCAAGTCCTTCATCTCAGAGGTCAATTTTTTTTTCAATATCTAACAACCTCAGTTCAATCATTCATCTAGATTCTTTTGCAGGCAGTTCATCTCTTGTTATTGGATTTTCTTGGTTTCATATTTTTGAACTCTAGGAGTGTTTAATTTTCCCATGAATCCTTCTGATTATTGTGTTCTAATATTTGATGTCATTGTTCAGAGGCTAAATTGTATCTGATTCTTTGCAACCGCATGGACTACCACATATCAGACTCCTCTGTCCATGGGGATTTCCAGGCAAGAATATTGGAATGGATTGCCATTTCCTTCTCCAGGGAGTCTTCCTGGACTGAAGATGAAACCCATATCTCCTGCATTGGCCGATGAACGCTTTACCACTGAGCCACCAGGGAAGCCCGTTCTAACATTAGCTTCAGTTAACATGTTTTAGTTTCAGCCAGCATGAAATCCAACCCAACCTGGTCTAAAAAATGTAAGGGATATACTTATTTGTATCATTAAATCTCCAGGAGTAAGGCATGCCTCAGAGCTGGTGGTCTGATGAGGAGGACTGTGTTCTTGCTGTCTTTCCCTACCACAACTTCTAAATCAATTTCATACCAAATTTTTCTGGGGCCCCAGGATGCGGGTCAGTAACAGTTGAAAATACAGACTTTCATGTTCAACTCTAGGAAGAGGAAGGTTGACTTTCATAGCTTTCTCTTAAAAGGCAAGACACTTCTTTCCTAGCAGCCTATTAAAACAACAACAACTCTCCTCACTTCTCACTGGTATAAACTGACTCAGGCACTTCCACTTCCACTTTCACTCAGGCACTTCTCTCCCTCAGAGAAGATGAAATAAATGTAATTGACCCATATGAATCAATGAGTCTTGCTTCCTCCCCCAGGCCATACCTCAGATAGAAAATGAATATTGAGTAGTCAATTATTCCTTAGCATGCTGCTATGGACTAATGTTCTGGGCTTTTTCACTGGTTTCCACTTACCAGGTTATAATTTTAACACACCACAACTTTCTCTCTTCCAGAACACAAACACGAAGGACCAAAAAAGGTACACTTACATTGAATATGGCCATTGACCTCTAGAATAATACTTTAGGTTTGATCTCTCTGTTGAGTTCTGATCTAAAGCCACCAATGTTTACTTTAATGGAGTCATTATCTCCATTTAGATATCTTATGGGCAACTCAAACTTAACATGACCAAAAGAGAACTCTTGATTCCTCCTCAACCCTACGCTTTTTCTCCTTCAGACATCTCCATAAATAGAAAGAAATATTCTTATTTATAGAACCTCATTTATTCACTTGATCAAGCCCAAAATCAAATTAGAATCATATCAGCTTTTTTCTTTTCCTTCCAAAGTGAAAAGTGCTCAGTCATGTCCAACTCTTTGGGACCTCATGGACTATACAGTCCATGGAATTCTCCAGGCCAGAATACTGGAGTTGGTAGCCTTTCCCTTCTCTAAGGGATCTTCCCAACCGAGGGATTGAACCCAGGTCTCTCGCATTGCAGGTGGATTCTTTACCAACTGAGCCGCAAGGGAAGCCCTTTCCTCCCAAACCACATACAATTCGTCAGCAAGCTCTATTGGCCATGTAGGCAAAAATATATCTTGACACTGTCTACTTCTCTTTTCTTCACAGCTGCTATCCCAGTCTAAAATCCCATCATTATTCACCTATCTTGTCTCTTAACTATCTGGTTTTCACATTAATCGAACAAACGATGGCCTACTGAGCTTTGAAAATTGTTTATAAAATCCTGTCAGGTGGCTCAGATGATACAGAATCTGCTTCGGTGTAGCAGACCCAGGTTCAGTCCCTGGGTAGGGAAGATCCCCTAGAGAAGGAAATGCCAACCCACTTTAGTATTCTTGCCTGGAGAATCCCATGTACAGAGGACCCTGGTGGGCTACAGTCCATGGGGTCACAGAGTCAGACATGACTGAGCATCTCTAGATTTTAATTCTTTCCTTTTATATGTGTTTTTCAATTTATAAAAATGTTTTGATTAACATAAAGCTTTAATTTTAAATTGGTCAAATATAGCAGCCTTTTCCTTTAAAGTTTGTCATCTCTGTCTTTCCTTTTAATAAATTCAGACTTGAGCATCTTACTATATTTTTCCATATTTTCTGCTGAACATTTTAATATTTTCCCTTTCAAATTTAAGTGTTTAAACCTTCTGGGATGGATTTTTGTGTATCATGTGAGGTACTACATATCAATTTTCTTTCTTCCCATGTGATTAGATAATTGTTCTGAAAACACTATTGAATATTTCCTCATTGCCTCTCTGATCTGAAATGAAAAATTTGTTTATAAATCAAATTTCCACAAATGCATAGACTAGTAGTGAGGGGCTCTCTTTTTAGTTCCTCAGCCAAATTCTCTGTCTCTGTACTAATATCACTTTTGAATCTTAACTAATAGACTTTTATATCTTTTTACTGCAGTTAAAGCAAATATCCCCAATTTATTCTTTTGCCTCAGAAGAATCTTGGATCTTCTCAGGACTCTCTGATCTTCCGTGCATAGAATCACCTTGCCAAGTTACACATATGCAAAAAAATCATGCTGAACTTTTAATTAGAATTCTACCCAGAGGCTGCAGTGGGGAAAGACAATTTTGCTGTCACTGTCTTGAAATTCTTACTTTTTAAAGATGGGACCCCACATTTTCATTTTGCATGGGGCCTTGTAAATTGCATAGATGGTCCTGTGATGATTATTGGAGAATAACATTAAGCTTTGCTTTTTTGGGTAATTCTTAAAAAGTATTCATTAACCTTGAAAATAGTATTCTTCTAAGGCCTTATTAAAAATATTTCTCAAATATTCTTTAAGGGAGCAATTAGAGAATTAATTTAAGAAACCCAGGTCTACAATTTAATAAGGGAGAAATGACTTAATATTTAGTTGAATTGTTCCACAAATAGTGGGATAAACAAAGAATTTACTTTTAAAAATTGAATAACTGTGATCTTCAATGCATTTTGTAAGATTTTATTACAGAGTTAATTTAGGTCAATTGACTTTTAATGATTAGTCCACAAGTTAGAATAAGTTTTAAATAGCTTAGGTTATAAAATGAAGTAGGTCAATACTTTATTTAATTTGATAACTTTAACCAGTGTTTTGAAAGTATGAGTAGATAGGGCCTGATAGGGCTTAGTATCTATCAAATATGGGCCAGTTTTCTAGAACTGAAGATTTGTAAAAAATCCATTCCCACATTTCCAATCGAGACCTGTACTTTCATGTCTTTGGCAACTGACATAGGTGGCTGACCATGAGGGAGATGAGTTCCACCTCATCGGGGGCTTCCAATCCAATATTTTATATTTAAATTTGTAGGGAACATAAAGAATTTGTTGAGTTAAATGTGATAAATTCCTAGCAGTCTTCTCTCACATTCTGCTCCACCTTAGTACTCTCCAGCCAAACAAGATTTTGCCCAGTTTTATTTGTTTGGGTTTGCTTGGTTTGGCTCTGTGTTAATTTTGATCCAGTCAAGAACTGAAATGCATGACCAACAAATTCCTGGAATAGTCTCTCTCAGAAAGTGAAGATAAAGTCCCAGAAGAGTTTGAGATGTCTATAAATTCTGAATATCCATTGGAAGGACTGATGCTGAAGGTCCAATACTTTGGCCACCTCATGTGAAGAGCCGACTCATTAGAAAAGACCCTGATGCTGGAAAAGATTGAAGGCAGGAGGAGAAGAGGGAAGTAGAGGACTTGATGGTTGGATGGCACCACTGACTCAATGGAAGTGAGTCTGAGTGAGCTCTGGGAGACAGTGAAGGACAGGAAGCCTGCTGTGCTGCAGGCCGTGGGGTTACAAAGAGTCGTACATGACTGAGTGGCTGAACAGCGACAACATAAATTCTGGAGAGGGCCAAGAGGACTTTTTGTCATCTCAACCTCTTGGTTTCGGCAGGTTCAAAGATTCATGCTACTCTCTCTCTATCTATTTGAGTAGAAAAGGTCTTGAGAGAGAAATTTCATCTGTAAACAGGCCTAAAAAGATTCCAAGATCCCAATTTTGATGGTGCCACATCATACCTTGTGAAAGATACAGGTAGAATAAAATTCTGGTGTCTAAATTACTAGATTAAGACTCTGGGACTTCCCTAGTGGTCCAGTGGTAAAGAATCTGCCTGCCAATGCAGGGGACATGGGTTCAATCCCTGGTCCAGGAAGATTCCACGTCTCAGGGTGACAAAGCCCATGTGCCACAATTACTGAGCCCAAGAACCGAGAGCCTGTATTCTGCAACAAGAAAAGCCACTGCAATGAGAGCCTGCACACTGCAATTAGGGAGTAGTCCTACTCACCACAACTAGAGAAAGACATCAGTGAAGACCGCTGCTGCTGCTGCTAAGTCACTTCAGTCGTGTCTGACTCTGTGCGACCCCAGAGACCGCAGCCCACCAGGCTCCCCCATCCCTGGGATTCTCCAGGCAAGAACACTGGAGTGGGTTGCCATCTCCTTCTCCAATGCATTAAAGTGAAAAGTGAAAGTGAAGTCGCGTCCGACTCTTCATGACCCCATGGACTGAAGCCCACCAGGCTCCTTCCTCCACGGGATTTTCCAGGCAAGGGTACTGGAGTGGGGTGCCATCGCCTTCTCTGAAGACTAAGCACAGCCAAAAAAAAAAAAAAAAAATTAGGCTCTGGACAAGGGGATGACAGTGTCTGCTTCAGATAAAGGCAAAAGTTCCTTTTCAAAGAAGCAGAGTTATTCTGATGTAGAGGCAACACAAGGTGCTAAAAATTCTTCCTAGATACTGATTCAATGGCCATTTGACCTAGCTCCAAATAAAGACGTCCCAATGCACTTGGAAGGGATCCATGAAAGTGGCCCAGACAGTAAACAATCTCCTGGTAATGCAGGAAACCCAGTTTGATCCCTGGGTCAGGAAGATCCCCTGGAGAAGGGAATGGCAACCCATTCCAGTATGCTTGCTTAAAAAATTCCACGGATAGAGGAGCCTGGTGGGCTATAGTCCATGGTGTCACAAAGTCGTACACGACTGAGTGACTACACTTTTACTTTCAGTGTACATGGGAGAGAATTTATAAGGCCAAGTTTCAGGTGAAAAATACCAACATTAAAATTAGAATAGTCAACAGTTTTTGAGAAATTAAAATGAGTACACTCTCTTTATATGTTATAATTCTTAATTCTCTTAGTAACTCATGAAGCAGATATAACTGTTCCCTTTTTTAATGATGAAGAATCATAGGCTTAGAGAGTTTAAATAACTTTATAAAAATTAGGAAGTGGCAAAATCAAGACTCATATTCTAAGCTCTGGTGGTAAGACTTGACAACTACTTCTGCAGTCTTTTATTATAATTTTGACCTCAGTGGGAAGAGAGGGTTGGAGTATTTTAAACACTGTGGTCACAGATAGATGATCAGGTGGAATGTTTGATATCCTGCCTGGCATTTTGTAAACCATCAAAAAATATTATTTCTTATGATATGGGAAACTAAAATGCAAGGGATAAGAGTGTGACATTCTGAACTCTGGGTTTGTAAGCTGTGTGACTATCAGAAAGTTTCATTTCTCTTACTTGCAAAATAGGGACAATAACCCTCCCTGCTTTGTAGGGCTGTCGTAATCACCCGATAAGTTGGTGCTGGTGTTAGCACTTTGCCTGGTACGCACACACACAAATGCTCAAGAAGTGGTAACTATTGTTGTCGAATGTCTTCCTGTTGTTGCTTTTAATATTATAGCCACAAAGTCAGTGTCAGTGACTTTCGGATTACTGACAGCAGAAGCTACAGTCAATAACTCTGACTGAGAAGCACAGGTGAAGTCCTGCGAAGTGGGTAAGCCAGAGCTCACATAGCCACCAAGCAGTGGAACTGAAACAAAGCAGCAAGTCCAAAAGTCCCCAGGGGTATGAGTTTCCTGGCATCCTGCCAGAGGGAGGAGGAGCCTTGAGGGATTTAAGGCACCGATGATGCATTATGGTGCTGGGTGGAAAGTCAGAATCCATACCGTTGTCATGGCCATTGAGTGTGCTAACAATGTCCTTGATCATCATCCTCCTCTAAGGGAAGTAAAAACTTCATTTCGGACTCCTTTTTAATTGTATGCTTCAGTCTGCCCAGTGTTCTCCTTCCAGTTCAGAAAGCAATCACCTAATAATATCACATGAAGGAGAAAAAACCTTTCTGCGATTTACAAAATTGCAGGTAATTCTGTTATTCAATTAAGATGATACTATTTCAGAGCTTAACCTCCTGTTCCAAACAGAAACCCTAAATATGCTGCAGACATGCAGAAAAATGAGGGAGTGGTGTGACCATGATTTCTCTCTTCTTATATTAGGGAATAATATTCTCCCAGAGTTTTCTGGCAGATCTCTCCATTTGAGTCACAAAATCAGTTTCAATTGTTTCTAGGAATGTAAAATACCATCACCATAATTACCTCTCCATCTTTATAAATATTGCAATGACTATAATAAAAATGTAATCTTAGTAAAACCTATATTGCCTTTGATAAGGCTTCATTTCATGTGTAATGCACTTTATAATCCTTCATGAGTAGAATTTGTATTAATACAAATATTTCATATATTGTATTTCACTATTAGCTGAAGGAAAGATTTGTTTTACAAGGTTAATTATCTTTGTCTTCTAAAAAGTTTACTAGTTAATAAGAATGTTTAAATTCTTTTTGTTTAAAAATCAAGGCACAATATACTACTTTGTAACAAAGTTTCTGTACATTGTACATATACAGAGTTCTGATTATAAGCTAGAGGACAAAATTTCTTTGAATGTTAGAGCTTTTTGATTCTATTTTAGTACTATAATTTTTTCTTGGCAATAATGTACTTCTATTGAATTCAAAATTGCAATAAATGTGCTCTGTGCAGATAATGTAATACCTATAAATTCCCAAGCCCTACAAATGTAGATTGCATATCTCAAAGGATTAAGGATCTGAATTCTGTTTCAAAAATAATGAGCTGAAGACTGATTGCAAATGGATAAATGTTAACACAGCCAGCTAAGCTTTTTCACTGTTTTGTCTAGATATGAGTATGAAGCATTCAAAAGCCAAGGCAGTATGTTGGATTTAGCAGGGTTAGAGCTTTAAAACACAAACTAAAATCATAACTAATACTCTTCTCCTACGGGTTGAGAAGAGAGACTCTGTAGGTACAAGCCAGGAGTACCTTAGATATATGATCCCACACTGAGCAGTGCTGGGGGATGGACTAAAAGCTGAAGCAGAACTAGGGAGCCCTAACAAAGAACCACACATTCTGTATTCCATCTCACCTCCCCTGCCAAATCACACAGCTACATCAAGGAGGAGCTATATTGAAAAATGAAAACCAATAAAATAAGCAAACAGAGTCAACCTCCTACCATTTTTCCATTTTTCATACTTTCAGAAGCAATGTTAATTTATTTGAATTGAATATTTTCTTGTAATTGAAATTTTTTCTACTGTGAGTATTGATTTTATTCATCCAACTACCATAGTATTTTATTTTATGGTCAAAATCATAACATATTAGGGCTGAAAAGTTGTTTAGAAATCATTTACATTTTATTAAAGATGCATTTTGGGGCTTCCCTGAAGGCTCAGACGATAAAGAACCTGCCTGTAATTCAGGAGACCTGGGTTTGATCCCTGGGTGGGTAAGATCCCCTGGAAAATGGAGTGACTACCCACTTCAGTATTTCTGCCTGAAGAATCCCATGGACAAAAGAGCCTGGTGGGCTACAATCCATGGGGTCACAAAGAGTCAGACTTGGCTGGGTGACTAATATTTTTACTTTTCATAAGACAGGAGGTAATTGGGATTTAGAGAAACTATGTGCCCAACCAAAGGCTAGAGGCAAGGGCAAGCCCTCCACTCCAGCCCACTGAGCCACCCTGGACTTGGGTGCATCTGCTCTCACATTACTGGGTGCCCACACAGCAGTATTCTGAATTTTCCTAAAAAAGAGAGAACTATCTTCAAGGCATCCGGTCATTCTATACTTTTAAAAAATCAGCTGATACTTAGAGCAGGGGGAACACCTGAAGTGTTAAAAATAAAATTCATGAAGACATCTGAGGGACTACTGCTTTCTTTTAGTCTTTTTCCTGATTCATCTTCCAGGTTCTAGTCTGGAAACACCCCATTGAGAAGAATCAAACATACATAAAAGGAAAGGCTTTGCTGAATGTGAATTTCCTATCCTAATATCTGGGTTCAGTCGCACAGTGGTGGCCTGACCCAGTTTATGGGGCTTCCAATCCTAGCTTCATTTTCTCCCCGACCGTGACTGAGTTTTAAAATAACAGACTATTTAGTATTTAGCCAAGGATAGTATGAGTAGTTACAACCCAGAGTTGGAGGAGGATATTATTTTATTTATTTTGTGGGGTCTGACTTACCGCACATTTCCTTATGGACTATCTCCCTTTCCTCCCTTTGTATAATTACCTAAGTCAGTAAGAGGAGGATTCAGTCTGTCTCATTTTCAACTGAGGCATCAGTATAGTAGGTGTCAGATATAAAATGAGGCAAATTCTCACGCACAGAACTTGTGAGAAAAATATTTGAGAACTGATTCCACATTTTTTGACCTCTTTGACAACTTGAAGTGTCAAACGGTTGAGTGCAGGAAGAAGGAGGGGCATCTATGAGAAGTTCTTAGAGAGAATTGTTATACTATGAGTCTCTTCATCCCCCCCCACAACCACAGGGGGAGTCACTGACCTCCAAATCCACACTTAAGGAGGGGGCTGCTCAGAGAGCTTGGTTTGGTGCCTGAATCAATCTGAGAAAGTTTAGGCAGAATGGAGGTGGCTGCATCGATTAGTTCTGCATGCACGAGATTGTTAAGGCTATGGAAGGGCTTTCTGTGGCCAGTCTCAGCCATGTTGAAGAGAGGAGGGTGAAGAGCCAAAGGGAGCTGGTCTGGAGCAGCTTAAAGTTCTGCCCTAAACAGTCTTGCACTGTTGGTAGGCATGCAAATAGTTATAGCCACTATGGAGAACAGTATGGAGATTCTTTAAAATCAAACAAACTAGGAATAAAATACCATGTGACCCAGCAATCTTGCTACTGGACATATACTCTCAGGAAACCATAATTGAAATAAACACATGTACTCCAGAGTTCATTGCAGCGCTATGCACAATAGCTAGGACATGGAAGCAACCTAGATGTCCATTGACAGATGAGTGGATAAAGAAGCTGTGGTACATATAGACAGTGGAATATTACTCAGTCACAAAAAGGAACTCGTTTGAGTCAGTTCTAATGAGGTGGATGAACCTAGAGCCTATTATACAAAGTGAAGTAAATCAGAAAGAGAAAGATGAATATCCTATATGAATGTATATATTTGGATTCTAGAAAGATGGTACTGATTAAACTATCTACAGGGAGCAAAGGAGATGCAGACATACAGAACAAACTTTTGGACACACTGTAGGACAGAGAAGCTGGGATGATTTGAGAGAGTAGCATTGAAACATATACATTATCATATATAGAGTAGAGAGCCAGTGGGAATTTGCTGCATGATGCAGGAAACCCAAAGTCAGTGCTCTATGACAACCTGGGGTGGGGGAGATGGGGAGGGAAGTGGGAGGGGGGTTTAAGAAGGAGGGGACATATGTATACCTTTGGCTGATTCACGTTGATATATGACAGAAATCATTATGATATTATAAAGTAATTATCCTCAAATTAAAAACAATTTTTTTTGAAAAAGTCCTGCCCTGGAGGAACTCCTGTCTCTATTTGATTGCACCACCAGAGGACCAGGAACCAGGGGTGGAGAGGTCACCAGAGGAGTGGATTCTGTCTCCCCCCAGGAGAGGGACCTCTGAGGAACTCAAGAAAGTGCCAGGTAAGGAACAAGCCTGTCTGAAACCTCCATTAAGCCGAGTGTTTCTTCCCCTCTTCCTCCTCACTTCCCAGACCCAAGGTGCTAAACCACTGTTAGCAACATTGGCAGAAGCAGAACAAGAGAGAGGAAGCCACTGCTAACAAATACCTCTTCCTAACGAACATCTTCTTGCCTTTGTGGCTTGTAGCTGAAAGAGAGAGAGGAGAATAAGTTTAGAACAAATAAATATGGAAGTGATGATTGATATACTGGACTGGATATTTCTCAAGTGTAAACTGAGACTGTGTTTTGTGACTCTCAGTGATGATAGAAAGTTTTGTTAGTTTAAGAGTGAGAAGTCAAGAAACTGTCAAATGTTTTATCAAGTACAGGAGAAGACTTCTTTCACTGGATGCATTTGGAAACCAGTGGGAAACAAAAAATACAGCAGTGCATTGTTCCTGAGTCATATGTATTCTAGATTCACGTATGAAGTGCTCTTTTTTGGTCTCTAAGTTGCAGCACCCATCCCCAGCCAGAGCTAGAGTCTCATCATTTGAATCACCTATGTGTTTGAAACCAGTTCAGTCCTTAGAAGACAGTAAAGCCATTTTATTCTGTTCACTCTGAATTTCAGCATCGTTGTTCTTGTTACAATGTGAGCCCAAATTTTGAGATCCCTTGTTTTGATTATGTGCCTTGTTTTTGAATCTCACCATATTTTGTTGAAATTCACATATTAATTTACAGTCATACCTCATGCTTTTGCCCTTCACAGATACGTGATTTTTTACAAATTGAAAGTTTGTGGCAACCCTGCATCAAGGAAGCCTCTCAGCACCACTCTTCGACCAGCATTTGTTCACTTTGTGTCTCCATGTCACACTTTGGTAATTTTTACAGCCTTTCAAATGTTTTCATTGTTTTCATAATGATTTGTGATCAGTGATCATTGGTTCTACTATTATGACTTGCTGAGGGCTTGGATGATGGTTAGCATGTTTTAGCAAAAAAGTATTTATTAATTAACGTATGCTCATTGTTTTTTGCCATAATGCTATTGCACACTCCATAGACAGTATAGTGTAAGCCTAACTTTTATATGCACTGGGAAGCCAAAAAAATCATGGGACTCACTTTTCTTTGATATTTGCTTTACTGTGGCGGTCGAGAACCAAACCAAACCAAATATTCTGAGGTATATCTGCGCAGGATTTCAGTGTGTATGTTTACACAGTCGACCCTTGAACAATACGACACATACCCACAAGTATATCTTTTGTTTGTTTTGGTCCCTGACTGTCTCAATAATCTTGTGATTTATCTGGATGGTTTGTTCTTTTCAAGAGTAAAGAACGAACAACCCGATGGTTCTCATAGGGTAGGAATGGGTTTTGCATGCGATAAGAATCTGGAGGTGATGACAGAATTTTGCTTGGAGGATCACCAGCTCTCAGGGTCTGTTGAATTTTTCTTGGGTTGCCATTTCCTTAAGCATAGTAGTTGTCAAACTATAGTTGTATCAGAATTATTTTAAGGGTCTGTTAAAAGAGAAGGCTGAGCTTCACCTCTTTCACCCCCGCTGCCCCCACTGCCCGCCACACTCCCCCCCAAGGTTTGTGATTCAGTAGATCCATAGACATGTCTGGGAGAATTTGCATTTCTATCAAATTCCTGGTTTATGAAGATGCTGTTGATCTGGGAACCCCACTTTGAAAATCATTGCCTTGGTGCTGTTTCTCAAACACAGCACTGTGGACATTTTATGCCACATAAGTCTTTGTTGTGTGGGGCCAGACTGTAAATTTTTAAGATGCTTAGCAGCATCCGTATCCTTGACCATGAGGTGCCAGTAACAAATACTTCTCCAGACATTGCCAAAAGTCCCTGAAGGGGCACGCCACCATGGACTCTTAGAACCACTGGCTCCCTTATGTTCTTCTGTCCCCTGCTTGGAAAAGAAAAGCCCAGTTATAAGCAATCTGGGAGATAAGGGCCTTGAGGGTCTTAGCATTCAGTCAGAATGTTCTATTTAATTCCCTTATTTTTGGTTTTGCCTTTCATCAATACGACTGCACGCTCCATTTTCAACTGTAAGTCTCTCCAAAGAGAAATCTCTTCAAGAGGTGGAAATGGGTCAGACTCTTGGTGAGGGAACCTGTGGTCTAACTGACCCTCACACAAACTTTCAATTTATCCTCCAGTTTTCAGTTTTACTCTCAAGTTCAGCTTTCCAAAATCTCTACCATCTCTAGAATTTGAGTCTTTCTCCGGTTCAGCAGAGCTAAGCAGCTTTGTTTCCTGCAAGCTCACTGTTCCATTTTCTCTGATCTGCTAAATCAATTATGATTCATCCATCTGCTTTCCTGAGTCTGAAGTTTTGTTGACATCTTTCATCTGCTGTTATCTGTTCTCCTATTCTCTTTGTTTTCATAGATTTATGCCCTTTTATGCACTTATTTTCATTTTGCAGTATTACAAAGAATCACAGTAAACATGTGTGTTTAGTTCATTCTGTTTAACCAGAATTCCCAGCTACTTTTTTGATATTAGGTTTTGGTGAGAGGGAAGGTGGAAAGGGTATAAAAGTATGTGAGTTAGGTAAGTATTATTAGTGATTTTGGTTAAAGATGAAGAGAAGAAAATTAAAGATACAAAATACATTCTCTTCACATTTTTTGACCTAAAGCCTTATTGTTATACTTTGTTATCATATGTTCAATAAAAACAGCATCTGAAGCGGAAAACATCGGCCTTCTGAGATTCTGAGGTGATTAACTGAAAAACAGATATCTTTGAGCAAGATAATATTTAGTGAAACCTTTTAAAAATTTCACCTATATACCCATGTTAGGTTATAATTCCTCACTTAAGACTATAAACATCTCAGGTCTTGATTTTACCCATAAAATCAAAGCCATATATTCTTACAGTAGACTTGTTCTCTACTTTGAAAATAACACTGGCAGTAACCCAAGCAGCTTAAAAGTGAGTTTGAAAACCCCTGAAGAATTTAGAGATTTTTAAAATTTATTGTTTTTACTACTATTCTAGTCTGTGGAACTACTTGGCTGCTTCCCCCCAGATATTAACAATCTGAAATCTGAACACAAGCTAAACAGGTTATTTAGGTATTAATCATACTTGCTCATGTGTAACTCCTCCTATTGTTGAGAAAGCCCAACTCGTGACTTTTGTGGATCAGGTGGGATTTAGCCATAAGTAAGCAAAGAGGATATTGAATTTAAATTCAATAATTAACAAAATGACAAGTGGAAATTCTTTATATATATATATGTACCTAGCTCTGGGAAAATTACCAGATCCCTCAGGAATAAATCTCTCAGGAAGGGAATCATAAAAACATCACGGCTGAAACAGACTAAGTGCCTCATGAATAAAACTTGGACCTGGCATTTAACCTCCTGAGCTTTCTTCAGGTAGAGCTGTAAGTGACAAAATGCCCTCCAGCTAATTCTAGGAATGGTCAGTGCCTTTTGAATACCTGCACTTTCAAAAACTTTGGTTAGCACACAGTTATTAGACATGAATGAATACTTCCAGGGAATTACGACTTATTTGAATCTCAGTATATGGACAGACCAGAGAGCTCTGTTAAAATTATATAGTATATTGTTGGGAACCGGGAATTACCTGGTGGTCTGGTGGTTAGGACTCTGTGCTTTCACTACCAAGAGCCCAGTTGCCATCTCTGGTAGGGAAACTAAGACCCCACAAGCCACTTGACACAGCCAGAAAGCCATAATAAATAAAAACATGAATAATGTATATAGTACGGCTTTCAGGCTAACAAGCACTGAGAAATAATATGGTGTTCTTATCTTTGATTTTCACAGCATCTGTTGACTTACAATACATTTTGTATAACTTAAATGTACTAGGATGGAAAGTAAATAGAAAGTGTAGGAGGAGAGAGGTCACCATCATCCTATAGTATGTCAGAAATGCATATGGAACATTCATACATTCTCTGTCTAGGTATGCCTATATAAATAAATACAAACAAGTATAATTATATGCATATTAGAAAGAAGTCAAATGCAGAGATAGTTTAGGATGTCAGTGAAAACTTGGAATGGAGAAGACAAATATGGGATAATTGTCCTAAGAGCCACTGATACATGGTATATTCACTGGATTGAACATTTGATGATCCATTATATGACCTCAGATACAAGTCATCTGGTTTCTCTGAAATTTCATTTTTTCATCTGTAAAATGAAGATAATATAAAATATTTGTCTTTCCTGGGTCTCAAGAGGTTTGTGAGGTTCTACTGAGACAATAGATGTGACATCACTTTATAAACTATACACATTGTATGAATGTACATTCTTGGCAAGAACAGAATCAGAGAAAAGCAGAACTGCTAGTATTCATAAGAGGCAGTTTAGTTTCTTCATCTGCCTAAGTCATTCAGGAAATAAACATATCTGTATATTCCTTTTATTTGTTTTGATATTTCAAATTTCTCTAAACATGTAGCAACGGTATCTATTAAAACTGAGCATAGTATTTCTTTTAGTATGAAATAGAGTCAAAAATAATTTTAAATTATTTAAAAAAAATAATAATCCATCATATGAATAGGATTTTTCTTATACAGATATTACTTTCATAAAGATGAGTTCTCAAAGCAGGATCCCTTGATAGACTTTGGGGAATTCTGTGGCTTTCCACACACATGTGAAAGTGTTATGTGTGTGTGTGTATGTGTGCGCACATGTGTGTGCTGAGAGATGATTTCCTGGGAAGAAGAGCCATATCTTTCATCACCTTCTGCAAGAGATGAAAAAAAGGGAGGAAGAAAGGAGAAGAAAATACAAGAAAAAGAGAAGGAGAAGAGAAAGGAAATAGAAAATGTGAGCACATTGCTGGGAAGAGTGCTATCGGTTGTTTGTGGTCATCCAGGACTGAAAAAATGTCTTTTATTTAAAAGGAATGAAAATTTAAAAATAATATCTTACATTTATGGAGGGCTTAATATATTCAGGTACTGTGATAAAAGCTTTCGTTCATGCTACTATTACACCTCGCAGCAATCCCATGAGATATGCAAAAATCCACAGTTGCTTTTTAGGAAATGCCTGAGTTCAAGTGTCTGCTATGTTATGGTGTGTGCATTGGAGCTAGATTTTGGAATTCAGAATTTTTGAGTATTTAGAAAGATATGTTGATGCCTTTACCATCCATTAAACAAAGAGTATAAATTAGACATGAAGAGTATAAATAAAAGTTCCACAGAGCCTCAGATTAGTTCATTCCATATAGGTTGAATTTTGATACCGATTGAACCCTGAAAAAGCACTTGTTTTTCATAGCTTTAAGAATTTTGGAATTGCAGATGAGGGGTTGTAAATTTGTGTTGTTATCATCCTTATTTAATAAATGAGAAAAAGGTTTCAGGGAGTTAGTTAATTGCCCTGGTTTGCACAGCCATCAGGTGACATAGCCTGGGATCACTGACTCCTGGTCTATAATCATTTAAGAGTTCAATGCAAGTGGACTAATGAGAAATCAGAAGAGACACGATTTGGTTTTACCGCACAGCTGCTATCTGCCTTACTGTTCTTACTGTTTCTATGGGTTGTCATTTTCCCTAGCAACGGTAAGTAATGAGACGACAAGGGAGTGGGAGAAAAGGAGACAGCGGCAGAGTCCAACCTCTTCCTTGAATCTTAAAATTTTGATAGGAAAGTAGTGGTCCAGATTTAGATGAATTGGTGGCCAGGCCAATTTCCAAGAGGAAGAATCTTCTCAAGAAGAATTGGAACTTACCGAACATTCATGCAAGTATTTCTTAAAGACCATCTATGTGCTAGATATTACTGTAGACACTAATGAGCCAATAAAGTACGCTCAGGTCTCTGAAACAGCGATACATAAGTAATAAATTAATTAGAAAACACTTTAATAACATAGAATTCAAACAAAAGTCCAGGTTGTAAGGCAGTGTCTCAGCTGATAGTCCCATAGATGTATACACAGATCATAATCCAAAGGGAGAGGCTTTCACAGGAAATCAGGAGAAGGAGAAATATCTTAAGCAACTGTGTTCATTTCTCTGTAGGATAAGGCAACCAAGGTGTTAATTTATTATGCACAAAAATATACGGGAAAGAGGAATAAGTAGGAAAGAAAACTACTCCTTTGGTCAAGAGGAGTGAAAAAGGTAAAGTGAGGGTCACTGTCTGGCACTCATCAGGGAGATTCAGCTGAGCCATCACCAAGGCAAGGCTTGGGGGAGTGGAGTGGGCCAGGCAAGGGTAGATGTGGAGGTAGTCACAGCAGGCTGGCCCCGAGCTGGGGGGCAAGGGCCAGAGGCTGGGCCAGCCTGGTGAACCACAGCACCAGGAATCCGCAGCAGCATGAGAGAAAAAGTTTGCCCTACCTGCCCTACCTCCCTCCCGCAACCCCAGTGAGGGTCGTTTTCTGCCCAAGGACAGGTGAGGACAACACGGCTGGCGTGGAAGGCTGGGGGTCAAGTACTTTCTCATGCACTATCACGACCGTAGAAGCAGAAGGAACAGGGTTCATGATATATATAAGACGCTGTGGACTTGGGACTGCATGGGTCACCTGGAAAGAGTTCATTCGAAGTACATTATGGGATGAATGATTTTGTGGACAAGCTGGAAATCTAACGATCACTCATGATATCATTTCTATATTCAAGTGAATTTTGTTTTCCGAGCAACCAGTGTATAAACAGAAATGATAAAGAATTGTGGGCTTGAGATACTTGAATTAGCATTTGTCAATCACAGAGGCTGCCGCTAAGACCCACTAGGTGGCAGTGTGGTCGTGATTTGCTGGTAAACAGAAAACGGAGGAACTGGAGTTGAAACTCAAGCTACCCGCTCTTCCTGACATTTAGAAGTTTGCAACAGAGAATGTTCCTGGAATAACAGACGGAAAGTCAAACAATGACTATCTTGCCAACAGCCATTGACATGAAATAAAACTGTTTTACAGGCAGTTAACAATGGAGCATTTTATAAAAGTCAAAATAGCGAAGAACGTTGCTCGCTATGTTCTCTAGTGATTTTTCTGATAGACGAATGTTAGACATATCTAAAATATAGACAGGTGAGAGAATAGCGTGATGGGTATCTCTTTGCCAGCTCTTACAAAAGCCAGGCTGCCTAGCTGGGCATAGCAGGCTTCAAGGATTTTCATCCCCCAGGTCACACTTCCTCTGTAAATCCTCTCTCCCTGTTTCCTTTTGAGATGCTATTGGAGACAAATCCCAGACAACTCACTTCCTCTGACTATCTTACTTCATTCTTTCCATTTGTATTTCTCCAAAAGTATGTACAAAGACACACCAACATTTTGCACGTAAAATTTCCCTGTTCCTTTGGTTTTCTGGGACCATCAGTTACTAGCTAGCTGTGTGACCTTGGACAAGTTGCTTAATCCCTCTGTGCCTCATTTTCTTTATCTGTAAAATAGGATAATAATAGTACTAACCTCATGGGGTTACTGCAGGGCTCACATGAGTTAATAGAAGAATGCTTTAACTAGCGAGTCACACAGTGAACGCCACATAACAGTCTACTCTCCAACTGTTATCAAACCGAACTTGGTCTGCTCGCCTGATGTAGAGTACAGTAAAGACAATCTACCGACAGCAGGTTGTGTTGAAGGAAAGTGCAGTGTAGGCTGCATGGCTAAGCAAGGGGAGTGGACAGCTCATTTTTCAGAACACCTGAACTCACTGATGGTTTTCAGGGAAGGGCTTTTAAAGGCAGGATGAGGGAGTTCTGCCTCAGGGGATATAGATAATATACTGAGCCATATCCTTTCATTGTTTTGCAGATACTGAAGCCTCCACCAAGTGGAAGAAGTTAACTGCATACTGACGCTAGCACATAGGCCCCAGACTGGTTGGAACCAGAAGGTTGATGATATTGACACCAGAAATATCACCTTGTTACCTCACCACCAGCCAATCAGAAGAATGTCCACTAGCTGATTACAAGCCTTGCAGGGTTTTGCTCAGTTTCACAACCAAAATGAAAGGGAAAAAGAAAAAAAAAAAAAAACAACTGCATTCTTGTTCTATTTTAATAGTGTCTTCTAAGTGCTAGCTAAGCAGTGTATGCTTAATAAATACTTAAATCAATGAATGAGTAAATGAATGGCTAAAATATGATGGTGCACACGAGGTATGAAAGGGAAGACTTAATAAGTAATGCCTGGCATTTAACATTCAGAACCTTTTAATGAATATATTATCCTTGCATGATTAAAAGTTAGAACATTTTAAGTATAAGGAAGGCTTCAAATATTTTTTTTTCATTTTAGTTAGATCAAATGTTTTAAACATTAGGATATTAGCTAAGAAAGATTAGTTGAATTTCAAAATATTGATTTAGCAAACATTTTTAGTTAGAAGTTAATCCTGAGATAATTAGATTGACTCTTATTTTCAGATTCAAAACCAGGCCTTTAAATTCACTATTTTTTTTTTTCTTTTTAAGCCATATTGCTGCCCCAGTTTGGCAAAAGCCATTACATTAGTATGATGAATGTAAGTGTGATTTATTTTATTGTTAAAAATATATGTGAGGAATACTTTCAGCATCATATGTTTTTGTGTGATTGTATCAGTTTATGGAGTATCAAAACAATTTTGGAAATGTTTTCTTTATCATAAAAAAGTAAACTTTCATTCTTAGATTGGTCTTAGACTTTCAAATTATGAAACACTTTCCGGATGTTATCAGTTTACTATGTGCTTTCCTCTTCCTTGAAATTATTTATCTTTCCCTTAAGAAAACTAGGTTAAAAACTCTGTTTATCAAGAAAATTAGGTTCAGAGGAAGACAAATGATCTTTTGAATATATCAAGTAAATTCCTAAATTCAAAAGATTTGAGCATTATTCTTGAAAATAACCAGAACTAAGATAACAAAAGTTACATTCTGGAGAAAATTTCTTGGAACAGAAAAATGTTAATTCATGCATAAAGCTTGCCCAGACGCCACCACCTAATCTGGTCTGGGTGCAGACCAGAAAGGAAACTATTCCTTTCCTTGTGTCTCACACTAGGACACAACCGAGCCAGCTTGCCAAGCAGTTAGGACATCTTGAGGGTTTTTTGTATTTTTCTTTTTACCATTTAAAATGATAATCTTGTCATTTTTAAGTTAAGTATCCTTTTATTGCCATAAATATCAGTGAGCCTTAAATGAAATTCTGCAGGTGTAATTTGGCCTTGGAAAACTGTATCCACTTGCAAACAAAAGCTATACAAAGCAGGTTTTTAGTTTAGCAGAAATCTGTGGCTGTTCATTTAGAATTTACATATTTCTTTGTATTCTCTGCGTATTTCATACTGAGATTTTTCTTTAAATGTCATGGTTGAAGTGCCTCAGATGCAATGTGTCCTTTATGGAACTTGTCATTGTCCTCCCTTTCAGCATTCTTGACTTCAGGGAATGCACCTGAAATCAATCTAGTTGTCCATCCAGAAATCCAGAAGCTGGGCTGCATCACTTTTATTTACTCCTTTCCACATATCTAGCATATCTCAGACACCTGAACTTCATGTTTGTCTTTTGTGTGTCTCCCCTGGGTCACTGCAGCTGCCATGTGAGCAGGGAGGGGCTTGGTCCATGAACTCAGAGAGGCTATCACAGTCCCTGATGCTCAATAAATACTTGAGGAAAGAATGAATGATCCACATTTATCTAATCTACATTAATCTATTTCCTTTTCTCCAGTTCTGCCATGTTGATTCTAGTTCCAACAATTCACCATAGTCTTATCCGGGTCATTGTGACAATCTTAATTTGGACTCTCTGATTCTATTCACATCTCATTGCATCTGCCTTAAGTCTAGCCTCATCTTTCTTCATTGCTGACCATATATACTTTTAACATAAATAGTACTGAGCTGGTTATAGAACCTATACTACCCTTATACTTCTTGCCTTCATGACTTTACCCAAGATGTTTCTCTCTTTAGAAATGTCTGGTTATTTTATTTTATTTTTGAAAACTTGGTATACATGTTGCTCTGTCCATGTGACAAATACCTTAGTATGATTTTCTGTAGTCCCAGTTCAGTTCAGTCGCTCAGTCATGTCTGACTCTTTGTGACCCCATGAACTGCAGCACGTCAGGCCTCTATGTCCTACCAACTCCTGGAGTCTACCCAAACCCATGTCCATCGAGTCAGTGATGCCATCCAGCCATCTCATCCTTTGTCATCCCCTTCTCCTCTTGCCCCCCCAAATCCTTCCCAGCATCAGGGTCTTTTCAAATGAGTCAACTCTTTGCATCAGGTGGCCAAAGTATTGGAGTTTCAGCTTCAACATCAGTCCTTCCAATGAACACCCAGGACTGATCTCCTTTAGGATGGACTGGTTGGATCTCCTTGCAGTCCAAGGGACTCTCAAGAGTCTTCTCCAACACCACAGTTCAAAAGCATCAATTCTTCGGCACTCAGCCTTTTTCACTGTCCAACTCTCACATCCATGCATGACTACTGGAAAAACCATTGCCTTGACTAGACAGACCTTTGTTGGCAAAGTAATGTCTCTGCTTTTTAATATGCTATCCAGGTTGGCCATAACTTTCCTTCCAAGGAGTAAGCATCTTTTGATTTCATGGCTGCCATCACCAAATACAGTGATTTTAGAGCCTCCCAAAATAAAATCTGACACTGTTTCCACTGTTTCCCCAACTATTTTCCATGAAGTGATGGGACTGGATGCCATGATCTTAGTTTTCTTAATGTTGAGCCTTAAGCCAACTTTTTCACTCTCCTCTTTCACTTTCAGCTAGAAGCTGTTTAGTTCCTCTTCACTTTCTGTCCCAGGTTATATTAAATGCCTCTTTTCTTTTGTCCCTTTGCACTTTGTGCTTTTCTCTAACAGAATGCCTGCACTGTTGTTTATTTTTCTGTTTATCTGTCTGGCTTTTCTTCTATGCTCCTTTTGGGTAGGAATTCTTTCTTTGGCATTGTAATGAGTTCAATGTACATAGAAGTTAGTCTATTAAAAATTCGTTAACTTGAAATGTAGGTATTTTTCATTTTGTGGAATGAATAAACAGGAATTTAATATTGCTACTAATTTTAAATGAGTACCATATCTAAGGGCTTCCCAGGTGGTGCAGTGATAAAGAATATGCCTCCAATGTAGGAAATGCAAGAGATGTGGGTTTAATCCCTGGGTTGGGAACATTTTCTGGAGTAAGAAATGGCCACCCACTCCAGAATTCTTGCCTGGAAAATTCCATGGATAGGAGAGCCTAGAGGGCTATAGTCCAGGCCAATGGGTATGGTTTTATGCCTTGCGAACTGCACAATTCAAGGAATGGGTGGGTACTGGTGCTATAGATTACAGTGTAAATGTCTATTCTACCTCTTGGCTTGTAAATTATACAAGTTATCCAGCTACAGACAGTAAATTTTGGTGGAGACAGAGGAAACAATGCAGCAACTATAATGAGCTAAGAGACCATAACATTTTAAATTTACTTTGTTATTGTATAGCACATAGAACTCTCTTCAATGTTATATACCAGCCTGGATGGAAGGAAGTTTCAGGGGAGAAAGGATACATGTATATGTATGACTGAATTCCTTTGCTATCCACCTGAAACTACCACAACATGGCTTAATAGCTATACCCCAATACAAAATAAGAAGTTTAAAGTTTGAAAAAAATAATTCATTCATTTACAAGTTAAAAAATAATTTACTTTGGGTTTTTAACACTCAGGTCTATGATCACTAAACAAATAATTCAGTAATAATTTATCTGATACTGTTGCTTTTTATAGGAAAACATTTGTCTTAGCATGATATATTTTCCTTCCAGTCTGTACTCCATAAATTGTGAAATGTTTTACCTTTCTTTCCTGGATCGTGGTCTCATGTCCTTGATTCAATTTGCAACCCCTGGAGCATAAAGTTCTTATAAAGGCATAGATATAAGCTAATTGAATTCACTGTGAAAAATAAACATTGGCTTGTAAAATAGTTATTTCCATCAAACAAATCAGTCAAAATTAGAACATTTTTTTTTATAATCAGAAAATAAAAAGTTGATTCTAAAAAAGCTGCTGGTAAAAAGATACTACCTTCTTCTAGATTCTAGAATTAGACTTAGTAATTCAATTTATCATTTAATTTCAAATGTATAGCTTTAAGAAAGACATCAGTTTTCTCTAGGAAATAGAAAAGCTTAACTCAGAGAATTTAGGACTAAGAAACATGAAGCTCCATATTTAGTAGCTAGCAAATTATAAATTATAATGAACAATAAACCAGATAACTATTTCAAGAAAATGAATTTAATAAAAACAGCCATTAAACTTGTGCATCAAAGAAGACTCAAAATAAAGGATGGATAAATTGTCAACTTGACCTAAGGCTTAGCACAGGTTTATTAAATTAGCTGGTATTTCCATCTGTATGGAACAGTTGTTGTTCAGTCACTAAGTCGTGTCTGACTCTTTGCAACCCTATGGACTGCAGCATGCTAGACTTTCCTATCCTTCATTATCTCCCAGAATTTGCTCAAACTCATGTCCACTGTGTTGATGATGTCATCCAACCATCTCATCCTCTGTTGCCCCTTTCTCTTCCTGTCTTCACTCTTTCCCAGCACCAGCATCTTTTCCAATGAGTCAGCTCTTCCCATCAGGTGGCCAAAGTATTGGAGCTTCAGCGTCAATCCTTCCAATGAACGTTCAAGGTTGATTTCCTTTAGGATTGACTGGCTTGATTTCCTTGCAGTTCAAGGGACTCTGAAGAGTCTTCTCTAACACCACAATTTGAAAGCCTCAGTTCTTTGGCACTCAGCTTTCTTTATGATCCAGCTCTCATATCTGTACATGAAAAACCATAGATATTAAATATTTATAGTAACCATCATATAGAGGGCTATGTAACAAGTATTGGTCAAGAGTTGATCACAGAAGCTTGATGTGATCTACTTGTGGTATGACTTATTTTTAAAAGTATCATTGACTGTTATGCGGAGGGTGGTTTATGGGGATGTCAAAGTGGAAACAAGAAACCAGTTAGGAGACTACCACACTAGGCCAGACAAACTATGATGAGGATTGGATTAAGATGATAGTGCTAGAAATGGAGCAAAGTTAATGATATTTTTTAGGAGGTAGAATTGACAGACAGGGGCTTCCCTGGTGGCTCAGATGGTAAATAGTCTGCCTTCATTGCAGGAGACCCAGGTTCAATCCCCTGGTTAGAAAGATCTCCTGGAGAAGGAAATGGCAATCCACTCCAGAACTCTTGCCTGGAAAATTCCATGGATGGAGGAGCCTGGTAGGCTACAGTCCATGGGGTCACAAAGAGCTGGACACAACTGAGCGACTTCACTTTCACTTTATTGACAGACAGAACGTGAGAATTCAGATATGGAAGGGGAAGGAGAGGACAATGAAATATGGGTCCTAATTTTGGTTTTGTTTAAAGTGACCAATGCTGTAGAAGGTGGTACTACTTACTGAGAAGAAAAAGACTGAGTAAAGAAGAGTTTGGGGGGGAAAGCAAGATTTACATTTGGATGAGCTAAGTTTGAGAGATACATTACATATTCAAATGGAGATGTCAATCTCTGAATCTTAGTAGAGGTTTTCAGCATTAAAAATATTTTAATGTATATTTGATACATGCAAAAAAGTATTTATTATGTACTTGCAAGTTATAAAATATACATAATAAAGGAAAGCTTTGTGCTCTTACTACCCACTTGAGATCTAGACTTTAGAATTTGATCACAACTACTCACATGCCTATGTGTTCTTCCCTGAGCCTGTTGGTCAGCTTTGTCTCCAGAAGTAGCCAAGATTCTGAAATGTGTGTTGTAGCCTAAGTATGAACTAGTGCTGCATCTTGATCCCTTCCAGCCTGATAGTTTCGTGAGTGACTATTAGCAATTATGTTGTTAAATAAACTTAGATCTATTAGCAATTCTAATAGAAGCTCAATATAATTTAGAATTTTGAGTAGCTTATATTTAATTCCTTTAAAATTACACTGTGAAAAGGGACCTTATGACAGATTATAAACAACAGGAAGATAAGTTTGAATAAGGCTTCCATATGCACTTGACTCATGTTTGAGTCACATTCATTACTGCAGAGCAGGTGTGATTCAGCCTATAAACTCTGGTGGCAGGGAATATCACCTTATTTATTATTTCAAATTCATATAAAATCTATTCTAAGCTCCTATACAGACAAGGGAGGAATTCAGTCTTAGTCACTGAGATTCAAGAAAGTGTATGTGGTAATGACAAATTGAGGGAAGACTATTTCATCCCAGTTCGCTGTGGTCATCTTATTCTCAGGCTTTTAACCCACGTGCTCTGTTTCTAGGTTACATGGAGGCAAAGCCTACGCTTGGGACCTAGCTACAATGGGACAAGAGGACATCCAGACCCCTCCATGGAGCTGTCACTTTTCTGGGGCTCTGCCCTAGAGCTCTGCTCAGTTTCCTGCAAAAAGAGCTCCGTTCTTTTCCTTTTCTGTTGAAATCTTTCTGCCTCCCTCTGTTAACCTCAAAGGCACTCCTTTCTCTTTCATCTATCCTTGGAGCACTTATCATAAGAAGTTTGCTGCTGCTGCTGCTGCTGCTAAGTCTCTTCAGTCGTGTCCAACTCTTAGTGACCCCATGGACTGCAGCTTACCAGGCTCCTCCATCCATGGGATTTTCCAGGCAAGAGTACCGGAGTTGGGTGCCATTGCCTTCTCCACTTAAGAAGTTTAGGCATCTACAAAAGCTAGGAAAACTCTCTGATTTCAAGGGGTTTCTGCTTTCCAACCTGCCACACATATCTTCTGAGTGGAAAGAGCATAGCCCTGCCCACTGTTTGAAACAGGCAGTAGGAGAAGAAGGAGGAAGGGAAATACATTTAAACAAATTACTATCTCAATGTATAATCCTGCAACACTTCTACATAAGACATGGGCATGTCATTAAAGAAAATGTTTTTAAAAGAAAAGGAAGAAAGAGAAAAATAAGAAAGACTATGGCCTCCTTAGCATTGAATTTTGGTCTCTTGTGGTTCTCTACTGAGAAAATGTAGATGCCCCATCTAGTCCATATCTTCTACTTTATGAATGAGATGAATTAACTTCCAGAGGCCACGTGATATGGAAGAAACTGCAGAGGCTTTACAATGAGCAGGATTAAATTAGCTTTCTAATTCTGTTGCTTATTAATTCAAGGGTCTTGGGCAAGTTACACAGATTCTCTGAGCTTCAACTTCTTCACCCATAAAGTGGTGATGATTACACCAATCTTATAGAGTTGTTGGGAGATTTAAGGGATTTAAAGGCACACATGGTATTTTACCCAGAAACTGGCACACAGAAGACATTCAACAATGCTAGCTTCTCCCCCTTTACTCAAACCATATATGCAGTGTGTGACAGGCCCAGAATGAGAGTCCAGCTTCCCCTACTCCCAGAGCATACTGCACATCAGGGTGGCCATTGGAGACACACAGCGACTTATTGACAGCCATGCTATACTAACAGCAGACAAATCTCTCACCGTCAGACACACAGTATGCATGCTCAGATGTAAAAAAAGGACATGTTGTTTATCAATCAACACTTTTTACTTAAAAGATGTATAACCTTTTCCAAAACACCTGGCAACACCAGTCACCTTTGGTGTTGGTAGGGGAAGTAGGGGATAAGTCAAGGCCCAACAGTAGCAAAGGGTCAGACCTCCAGCGGCTGTTTTTCTTAAGTTGGTTTTCCTATTCTCACAGGCAAGCCAAATGGTCAGCTGGCAGCTAATTAGCAGCATTTGTCATGCTCCGGGGGCGTGGAGCCGGGATGGAAATGAGGCCAAGGCTGCGAGTTTTCTCCACTCATGGGCAGGTATATTCCAGACAGGGAGAACACTGTGCCGAGATTAATAATACTGAGCAATGATGAGTCCAGCCCTGAACCTGACTGAGCCGCTCTCTGATGTGTATGACCTGTCACCAGGACAAATACCTGATGGATGCTCAGCCACGTCCATCACCCCCAGGGAGACAAGCCCATTAGTGAAACTTCCTGAGAGAGGACCCTCACCTATATTCTGCTCAGTGAAGAACAGTGTACTTATTATGTTATGCATGCATGTGTGCTGAGTCACTTCAGTCATGTCTGACTCTTTGCGACCCCATGTTAGAGACTTAAGTAAACCAGATAAAACAATCATGAATTCTTTTTTTTTTAATTTTATTATAATAAAACTTTATTTGCCAAGGCATAAATTCATTTATTCACTCAAACATTATCAAACCTGGGACTTTGTAACCAACATTATGGACAAATACCTCACGTTAGTAGATATCTATGCTTTGGCTATTAAACTGAAAGCTAACATTTATTAATATAATTTATTGAGGCCTTTATATGAATTTATCTTCAACAGTTAAAAAGAAACCTTTGAAATATTTTGTAGCATCCCTGCTTCACAGACGATAAAAGGGAGGTTCAGATTGCTAGGGTCACACACAGTGGTAAGAGCCAGGATTGGAATCTTGATTTGTCTGTATACTGCCTTCAAGGGCTACAGCTCAGGACGTGGGACTATCTCTGGGAAATTTTCATTCTTCAAAAGAGAGGACGAATACTAATTACAATTATAGAGGATATACCAGGTGAGTTGAAGTAACATTTTAATAGCTGATTCTGTATTTGTGCATTTTTCATAAGTAAAACAGGTATCCCATAATGATTTCTGTTCAAAAATGTTCAGAGGAAAAATTCACTGTATTCTCCTACATTCTCCTACTGTATTCTCCTGCAAAATAGTGGTCTTACATGAGCACTAATTATAATCTGTATTATTGAATACATATTGTTTGACCAGCTCTGCATTAAAGATTGGGTACATACTGAGGTAAAAATCATGGTCCTACACCCTCAATTGCTGCTGTAACAAGTCACCACACACTTAGTGATTTAAACAGCACCAATTTATTATGATTCTGGAGACCATAAGTCCAAAATGAGTCTGACTGGGCTAAAGCGTTAATAAGCCTGCTTCCTTCTAGAGATTGTAGAGGAAAATCAATGTCCTTCCCTTTTCCAACATTTCTTGGCTTGTAGCCCCTTTCATCTTGAAAGCCAGAGCCTTAGCATCTTCAGATTTCTCTCTAACTCTGACTCTCCTCTCATACTCTTTTACCTACAAGGACTCTGTGATTACATGGGTTACCTGGATAAGGCAGGATAAACTTCTCCTATCAAGGCCAGCTAATTAGTAACCCTAACTCCACCACAACCTTAATTCTTCATTGCTGTATAATATAATATATTCCCAGTTTCTAGGGCACTGGGGCACAGATATTTTAAGGAGCTATTACTCTGCTAAGCATAAACACTAATCATTTTAGTAGAAAGAAGATTTAAGGTGAAATCAGGATAGAGTCTTCAAACCTCATCTTGTAATTTTATAAAAATTCCCAGGATCTCTTAAAAAAAAAAAAAAAGAAGGAAACACTACATACAATTAAATTTGATGTTCTAATCATATTTATCACATATTTACATCATGTTGACTTTTTTCACAAACACCTTAATTTCTTGCTGTTGTAGCTGGACATCTGGCAGCTTTTATGATTAAGTTCAAGGTTATGTTGCTTCAAATTGTGTTCAATTGCTTCTTAAACCTTTTTTTTTCCTGAGGATGTTTAATTTCCCTGATGAAGTCAAGCCTCCATACAAAGTGTGTCATCTTTGGGTGGAATTTGTCCAGAAGCAAAAATTGATGCCAGAAGCATTAAAAGGTTTCCAATGCATTTGTACCACACGGAGATTTAAGCACCTCTGATGATTGAGACCTACTGACCTTAGATACCACAAACTCCCAGTTAAGATTTGTTTGTGTACTGTTTGACAGCTTTCAAGAAAGAAAGGAAAGCTAAGTGGTAATAACTAACGTGGTCTATCACTCTCCCTTCAACATGACATCAGCATTCATCAGTTGATGAACAACTTAGACTATTCTATGGACAATGCAAAATGGTCAAACATTAATGACTTTTAGAATAAAGATGTAGTAGATATGCCGAGTTCTTGCTTTCAATTCAGAGTTTAGTTTTATTTGCTTGTATTTTTTTTCTCACCTAAGAACCTACTGAGATTTATTGGATAAGAAATGGAAGAAAACCAAATGAACAAATGAAACAAATGAACCTCACTCTAGTTAGTTGAAGCCCACTTTGGCTTACAAATTTCAGACATTTAGATTATAAATATGGGTGAACAAAGATATTCTAGGGCTGTAGATTGATTCCATGGCACAGACTAGGATAGGGGTGTATTTGCAGTCAGAGCTTTGTGTTCTATGGAGTGACTTTCAGCTTTCGGTGAGCAAGGACCTAGGTTGGTCTTGGAACTGGTGCACTTCACCTGGTGTTGAGGGAAGCATGTGTGGGTGGAAAGTTGGTCTCATTATTGCTGTTGTGTTCACTCAGTCATGTCTGTTTCTTTGTGACCCCTTGGACTGTAGCACATCAATTTCCTTTGTTCATCAGATTCTCCAGGCAAGAATACTGAAGCCAGTTGCCATTTTAATCTCCAGAGGATATTCCCTACCCAAGGGTTGAACCTGCATCTCTTGCATCCCCTGCATTGGCAGGATGATTCTTTACCACTATGCCATCTAGGTTGGTATCAGAGCACGTTGTTAAACTCACTGAAACATGATCTTTTGGAAACTTTTCAGGAAATAAATGGCGAAAAGATGGCATTTCACTATGTCATCTCTACTTTCTCTAACCTTCTGACTGGCTGAAATATTAAAATATGTAATTATGTGCTTTCCACACACAAACACCTTCAGAAATGTAGCTCAATAAGTATTAAATATTCATAAACTATTCCTGTAATTCTACCGATGGATTAAACTTGGCATGGAAGTAGTTCTTACGAAGCAAAGACACAGACATGCCTTTTGATCTTACATAAAACCTTGACCTGATTCTTGGACAAGGTTCTTAACCTCCAGGGTTTATGGATAATTGAATGATCCTGAAGGATATCAGGCTGACAGTGAATTCTCTCTAAACATAGGAAAAAATTGCTGATATGATTGCATGTGTATTTTTCTGGAGTGAGAAGTCATAGCTTTCGCTTGATTTTGTGTCTGATAGATAATAATGAAGAAAATAAAATGCTAAGAACCAGAGATTTAGAACCTTTTTTTGTAACAAGGTGTTGCTCACAAACTCAGAAAAAAATTTTTTTGGAATCTAATGAGCTGTTTTTGGCTATCATGCATAAGCTGAGCAGCCACTTTGGAAAATTAATATGAAAACATAAAAATGTAATTGCTAAGCAACCTGTGCATTAAGCATAATTTTCAATTAATTTTAGCTAAGAATTGGGCTATTAAATTTAATATCTTACAATCACATTCATGGTTAATTAAAGTTAATCTCTTTAAAACTCACTTTAGAGGCTCTGCAAACCATAGCGTGTTTTGATTTTTGCAAGGATTTCTTTCTTTTTAAAGATATGAAATGCTATATCATCTTGACAGAGTCCCATAATGCTGCAAATGTATAGATCTTTTTCTTTAATGTTAGCTGAGACTCTATTGTTAAAAAAATCAAAAAATAAAATTATTTAACCTAATTCTTAATCAAGTTTCACATGCAACTCAATATTTTAGTTAATTTTTAACTCTTATTGACTTACTCTAAGAAGCTAACTAGCTTTCTTGCAAGGTAGCAGTAACAAAATTATTAAAATTTTATAAAGTTCTAGAAATCTTCATCTCTAGAGCATAAAAGAAAAGTAAATATTGACCATGCTTTGGCAGTGTAGCTGGTGAATCTAGAAAATTCAGACCATGTTGAGAAAGGGTCTTGAATCAAAACTACTAGGAACAAAACCAGACTCTTCTAGGGTAAAATCAAAAAAGAAAGTTTAGAAAGCTTTTGGAAGAAGACTTAACTTTTGGAAATGATGACAGAATTTAATTACTTTGGGATTATTGTTATTGATTTTATGCAATTTGTTTTTTTTGTGAAATTTTATATTGAATCTGACATAAAAGTTTGTTTCAATGCATTAGCAGCTCTCAGAATTCTGCCAAATAACCTTTTTCACTTAGAAAAGATTTCATTGCACTGAACATTTGTTCTCCTAGACTCCTCTTGAGTCAGCCCCAAATCTCCACAATGTGAAGTCTTAAGTGAATTATCTGGATTATAAGTTATGACTGAGAGATGAAGAGATGCTTTCTAGTCACAGAGGACTTAGTTGGAAACTTCTGACCGGTCCCAAAATAACACGCCAGTATACAGGTGGGGAAATAATTAATAAAGGGCTCATCTCAGCAGTATTGCCACAAAGCCAAATGCATCCTATAGCCCTAATTATTCGATACTGTTAGGTTGAAAGTGTGTTCATGGACTCTCCTAAAGGTCAGAGGATGAACGCTGATTCACTATGAGGAGAGCTCAGTGTTGAGGGCAAAGCACAGGTGGCTCAGTAGGAGCTGAGCAAGGTAGAGGCTAGGAGTTCTGTGGGAAATGGCAGGAGACAAAATGCCAGCCCGAGAAGAAATCACCAAGAAAGAGCCAGGGCACCTCTTCACTCCAGTAAATCCCCTGAGGGGCTTGCTGGAATCCCCATGCCAGCAGGCAATCCTCAGGGAGGAAACTACTTCTGGGTTTTATTTTCCTTGTCTTATTAATGATTTACTTTTCTTTTTATAGAGGAACAAACGTTCATTGCAGAAAATTTGGTTATATATATATAAATTTACTCCTAACCCGTAAGAAAAACTGCTGACATTTTGTTATTTTTGCTCCCAGTGGTTTGCTACATATCTATCCCTATCCGTCCATATGCTGGAACACTAACACGAAATCTAACTGGTAATCCGACTTTATTCTTTTAATGTATTATGTGTCACTATTTCTCCAGAGACACTTCTGACTTTCTCTGGTTCTGATAGATATTCCCTCTCTACTGACATTTCACCCCCAATACATACGTATTTGGAAGGAAAAAAAAAAAGCAAGGAGGGAGGGAGGGAGGGAGGGGATGAAGGAAGGAAGGAAGGTAGGAAGGGAGAAACGAAAAAGGGAAAGGAAAGAAGAGAGATAGACTGTGTCATGCTTACTTTGGACTAGAAAATTTTCCTTCTGCCATTTCAGCACACCGGCCCCCTCTATGCCCAGCTCACCCCTTCCATTTCCTCTATCAATATTTATGCAATTTTCTTCCAAGTCTTCAGCAACTCCCTCAGAGACAGCAACATTCAGAGTACTTTTGAGCCCTTGTACCTGGCTCATGGCAGGCTCTTGGCACATGTTCCTTGAAAGAGTAAGCACAGAAGCTGAGCTTTAGCCACCCTCCCAGCAGTGATGTGAGAATTCATCGGTTGTCCCCAAATGACAAAAAAGAAGTCGGGCTGCTTGACTTCACATATGAACATAGGGAGCTCAAGAATAAAAAGGACAGAGAATAGACCATCACAACAGGGACTAGAAAATTCTCAGTATCTGTCCTGGGTCACAGATCATGCCCTGTCCCAAGTTGAATGTTAGGACAAGTAAGGCAGTTCTACTAGTGCCCTGGGTAACAGAGAAGTCTAGAAAGGTAAAAAACACACTAGGTTGTTATGACAAGCTGAATATTTTGTACCTTATTTTGTTGTAATAGGCAGCCATAGAAGTCTTTAGACAAGAAAATGACCTGATTAAAAATTAATATGATCATTTTGGGAAAGAAAAGGAGGGGTCAACTCCAGTCAAGGAGCTATGTTAATGAATAAAGATATTAAGTCTTTATGAGTAAAAGTCCATTAAAATTACTTCAGCACACAGTTTTCCTTATCATATTTTAAAACCCAAGTGTGACTCACAACTTAGAGTTTTGAATTGAAACTTCTTACATTGTGACTTTTCTTACTATACATAGAACCCCCACCCCTGCCACAGGTAACCACCAATTCTCATGTTTATAATCACAAATTACTTCCAATGAGAAGGGCCCCAAGTGCCTGTCTTTTCAACACCAATGCTAATATAAAGTCAGGGTTAAGGCAATACAGCTATACTTAAAGTTCCCTGAAGAAAATAAAAATCTCTTCTCAGAATTTATCATTGCAAGATGTCTGAGATCTTCATGCACACTGAGTTAGAAATTAAACATTTTGAAGAGTAGACCTTTTATTTTGCATGGAATTCATGGTTTCTGTGAGCAGCAAAGAATGGGAGATGTACCTTTATAAGCATGCCTTCATTCTGAGATTCTTAGAGTTTTCATACTAATGAGCCATAGCCAAAAGGATCAATTGTGATATAGCTTATATATTTAGGACTTCCCTGGTGGCTCAGATGGTAAAGAATCTCCCTGCAATGCAGGAGACCAGAGTTCAATCCCTGAGTCTGGATGATCTCCTGAAGAAGGGACTGGCTATCCACTCCAGTGTTCTTTCCTGAAGAATTCTATGGACAGAGGAGCCTGGCAGGCTATGGTACAGTCCATGGGTTCCTAAGAGTTGGACATGACTGAGGGACTAACACTTTACATATCTTGGGTTTGTGATTGTTGAAAAACTGTACTGTTGCAGGTGGTTAAAAAGTTAATTGTCCATTCTCCTCATGTATCTCCGGGCAAAAGCATAGTAAGGTTGTTGAAGTACCTACTTCTTACCTCTTGACTCTCTCTGGGGTCTCTCTGCTGGACAAGAGACTTGTATTCTTGCTGGAGGCTTCACATTTATTAGATGTCAGAATCTGGGCTAGTTAAACTCTTTGAGCTCCAACATTCCAATATGTGTCCTCTCTCTAGGTTAAAAAAGTAATTTCAAATTCTCTATTGGGTAATTAATCAATCTGTGAAAGAAAACCTTCTGTCACACTATACACTTTATAAAACACTGTAAAAGAGCATTGTTCATGATTGTATTTGGTAAACTTTGTGAAAGCACTGTTCTCAATTTTTTGTTGCCATGTGTCAACTTTTGCTTAATTAATGAGAAAGCTTACAGGAAGACAAAAGAGCTGATTTGACAAACACTTGAAGAATGGGGGTTTGTCTTGTCAATAGGAAAAGAAATGCTAAATTAGGGATAAGGCTAGTTAATAGGATTTATTTCCCTAAAAGCAACAGCATATCGCTTTCTGTCTTTTTCTGAAAAATCATATGATGGTTGCTACTCAAATATACTATAGCAAAAAGTTCTGTTCTCCCATAGGACCAGAAAAGTATATAAGTAGGTAATGCTCTTGCTAGCAAGATAACAAGAAATCGGGCAACCATTACTTTGCCTTTTGCGGCATTTTGAAGTAATTATTCTTTAGCACATATGCAAGAAGGAAATACAATGAAGCTGTAGCTTGATTGCATTTGCAGAAGATCCCTTGGGACTTCCTTTTAGACAGAATGAAAGCTCGGGAAGCTTTCAATCCAGTTTGCAGATCTCAGAAAGGATTCTAGAAATTTTGTATTTCAGCTGATGAATTGTAAAGTGAAATCCTGTTCTTAAATTTGTGGTTGCTTGTATATGCCAGGTTTGGAGAAAAGCTCTGAAAATATGAAGGTGAACTTCCTTAATCTATCATTTATAAGTAAGATCCATTCTGCTGCTAGGTCCACAGTTATAGAGAAGGGAAAGGTCTCAATGGATTTTATTGTCATTTTTTAAATTTTTATTATAAAAGTGATATAGGGTCACTGTGAAATAATTTAAAAGATCAAAATTGTGTAAAATAAGAATTTGAAGAATCCTTTCAGTCTTTAGGGCTTCCCTTGTGGCTCAGCTGGTAAAGAATCTACCTGCAATGTGGGAGACTGGGGTTCGATTCCTGGGTTGGGAAGATCCCCTGGAGAAGGGAAAGGCTACTCATTCTGGTACTGTGGCCTGGAGAATTCCATGGACTGTATAGTCCACGTGGTTACAAAATGTCGGAGACAACAGAGTGACTTTCACTTTCACTTTCTTTTTGTCACTCTTTAATGTTATTCACCACTGGTAGCTTCTGCTAATATTTTAGTATGCATCCTTCCTTGCCTTACATCACACACACACACACACACACACACACACACACACACACACACACACATACACTTTTTAAACAAAGATGAGATCACTATTTTTAAGATGTTCTACAACTTCTTTCTTCACTTACCAGTGTCTCCTTAACATCTATCCATATTGCTGGATATAGACCTTTTCTGTTCAATGCTGTATGGAATTAAACATTATATGAATATATCATAATTTAACCAGTGATGAGCACGGAGTGATTTCTGGTTTCCCCTGAGAGAGAGCTAATGTAGTTCTTGAGAGCCCAGACTCTGGCAACAGACTGCATGGGCTCATAAACCCAGTTCCTCCACTTACTAACTTATGTAAATTATTCAACCTCCTTAATTCTCAGTTATTTCATTTGTAAATGGGCAAAAACTAGCATTTAATCTGGGAACTTGTTGCGAAGAATTAATAAATATGAAATGCTTAAATAGTGCCTTTCTCATAGTAAATACTACATGAAGGTTCACCTTGATATTTCTGCTACTAAGGATAATACTGCAATCCATTGCTTTCACACACACACACACACACACACATCTGAATTCTGACTCGAACAGATCACATACTTTTATTCATTTATTTATATTTTATTTTGGCCGTACTGGGTCTTCATTGCTTTGCATGGGGGCTTTCTGTAGTTGTGGTGAGTGGGGAACTACTCTCTTGTTGCGGCCTGCAAACTTGTCATTGCACAGCTCCTCTTGTTGGAGAGCACAGGCTCCAGGCTGGCAAACTCAGCAGTTGTGGTCCTTGGGCTTAGTTGCTCTGTGGCATGAGGAATCTTCCTGGGCCAGCAGTTGAACCCAAATGACCTCTACTGGCATGTAGTTCTTGATAAGTTCAGATTCTTATCCACTGTGCCACCAGAGATGTCTAATCCTATGTTTTCGAGGATACAGAATTAGACTGTGGTAAAAACAGTCAATGAACTCTTAGTCTTTATTTCTTATTTAGCAGAAGTAGTATGAAGAGAAAAGGCAACACATTGCTGTGATCATGCACCATCAGAGCTAGAGACTGTAAATAAAGACATTTATTTTCTGAATTTCTCCAATTTATCCCTGTTTCCAGTATCCTAGTTCAGTTTGTCATCTTCCCTTACCCAAGCTGTTAACATCTTCACCTGCCTGCTTCTGAGTCCCCTATCCCTTCCAACCATCCTTTACCACTGCTTCCATGGGAATATTTGAATGTTCCTTAATTTTTCTGGGTTAAAACTTAAACTCTTTAACCTCGATGGCAAGGCCCTTTGTGAGCTGGTCTGTGCCTATCTCTCCAAACTCCTTTTGATGGCTCTGGCTTACTGCCACAGTCTAGCCACACCGGCTTTATTGACACATCTCTGGATGTACCACACTATTTTCTCCTCTGGAAATTGCATGCACAGTTCTCCTTCTCTGAATTCTGTTCCCCATTCATCAACCTTTCAAAGCCTTCTTTTCTTTTAAGACCAAGATCTTGTATGTCAATGTTGTTGAACTATAGCTTTTGAATGATTTCTGATGACCCTTACTTTATATTATCATTTTGTACACTGGTTAGGGTGCTTTTCATACTGTAATTATATGTTTATGAAAATGCCAAACATTCCAGGTCACAAACATGAAAGAAAGAGCTCAGACTCTTTCATTTTTATTGGATCCTAGCTGAATATAATGTCCAATACATTGTGTGAATATTTTCTGAATGAAGGAATGAACAATCTAAAACTGAAGTTTGGCTTATTTTATCACAAGGCTGTTTCCTTTGCTGTGGGGGTATGGTAAGACTGGGGAAATGTATATACTTTCAGGGATATGCTGACATCTCTCAATCCCTTTGGCACTTTAAAACAGTGTATAATTATCATGTTTTACAAATGTTGAATAAACATCAAATGGGAATAGGAAGACTTGGGTTCTGGTCATGGTTCCACCACTCTTTGGTTATATGATCACGAGACAGGTACTTATCTTGTGTTCATAAATTTAAAACTGAGGGAGTTGAAAGGAATGACAGCTAATGTATTTTAAAGGTTGTTTTCTAGTAACTTTAAAAACTGAATGTAGTGTCTAAGAGATAATTTGACCTGCTCAATTCATTATAGTTCATTCATTTATAGAAAAAAGTGTTTTCAGATCATCAGTGGCACAATGAGCAATGATCCTAAGTGTCAAAATTCATCAAATGACTATTGTAATAATATAGATGATAAAATTTGACATTTCTTTTTAAAAATGAATTTTTCAATATTTCCTCATGTTCCAAAATAAATGTGTGAAGTGTGCCTATCTACAAAACAGAAAAGGATTCTAGACATAGAGAACTGACTTCCTCTTTCAAAGGGGAAGAGTGGGAATGGACTGGGAGTTTGGGGGTTGGTAGATGCAAGCTATTACATTTAGAATGGATAAACAACAAGGTCTTAATGTATAGTCAATATCCTCTGATAAACCATAATGGAAAAGAATATTTTAAAAAGAATGCAAAATAAAATAAAATAAATCTGTGAAAGGGTTTCCTCAGGGCTTCTAAATAACACAATTTAAATTGCATTCTGTTTTGCCAGCATTGTAACTTAATTAAGATCTATACATAAGTGTAAATGATTACTGTTTACAAAATCAGCTCTGTGATGTGCAGATTTCTGTTGGTAAAATAATTAAGATATCCAGATATTTGTAAATGTATTTGATATCAAAATACCAAGTTATCTCATTCTAATTTAATAAAAAACATATCTAATATAATTGTCAAGAAAGACATTATCTTTCTTTACTCCAGATCATAAATTATGGTTGGAAAAACTCTAAACTGAAAGATTTGGTACGTTTAAAATTTTTATTTTATCAAATATTATCAGTTTAATATGTATGTGACATGCTGTTGATTTGATTGAGCAGAAATCAGAGATTAAACTGTTTTACAATAAATTTTCTTTGTGCCTAAGAGTTTTATGCTGAGAGGGTATCTGTCACATAGTGGTTGAGAGACATGTTGAACATCTGCTATGTACCAGACTAAGTACTTTATGAGTACTATTTTATCATCACTGAATTCTTAAAACAGAATTATAAGGACATACTATAATTATTGACACTATGAATGAGAGCCATGAAGCTTAGAATGGTCAGTACAAGTTGAGATTTTAACCTAGTTGTTTGATTCAAAGCCTGTGCTCTCTGAGTAACACCACACCACCATAACCAAAAAATGTAGCTAAAAGAGCAACATTTGGGGTGTTTTGAAATGAGGGGTGATATAAGCAGAGCACCAGGGAAGTCACAAGGTGATGGAAATTGTGTCCTAAGGCAACACTTCTCAAATTTAAACAAGTAGACTAACCACTTGAAGATGTTGTTAATTGAAGAATATCATTCAAGAGGTTTGAGTTGGGGTTGGGATCCTACTATTCTAACAACTCCTCAGTGATGTCAGTATTGCCCAACCTCCAACCACACTTTGAGTGCTGCTGCTGCTGCTGCTAAGTTGCTTCAGTTGTGTCCAACTCTGTGCGACCCCATAGGTGGCAGCCCACCAGGCTCCCCCGTCCCTGGGATTCTCCAGGCAAGAACACTGGAGTGGGTAGCCAGGTGCTAATGCGGCTTGACTGTTTCAGTACCATGGACAGTGGACCCGGTGTGCCACCTCTGCCATTTCTCTCAAATCTCTTAACATCTTCTGTGGGTAGATTCTTGCAACAAAACACACAGACAGACTATTAAAAAAAAAAAAAACCTGCTTCTTGGATTGCTAGCAGTTATCTGGTGATCATTCCCTTTATATAGATATGTACAAATCTATCCAGAGCAAAGAGCCGGGGCTTTAGAAAGGAGAGAAGGTGCCTGCTTCTGCAATTTAAAAATGGATGCTGCTACTGCTCCTCAGGTAGAAAGAATCTAAGCAGGACAAATAAGGAATTCATAAAATATTTAAACAATAGTATTTGCTTCAATATTATAAAGTATCTATTTGAGATATCTAACTTGCACATTTGATGAACAGAAATTAGCAGCATCTTTCTGCCATTAAATCTACTCAACCATTAGCCAATACATAATGAGAGAGAAAGATTTAAAATACAGCAAAATGCTACTCAAAAGAAGAGTGAAATTGAAACGATTTAAAATTTTTTCTTTTATATATATTTCCACTATCTTTTACTTTCTTCTGGATTCTTTCCACCTAATTCCAAATTTTAAGGATAATCTCAAATAGACAATTTTCTTTGACTTTGTTCTTCTTTACCCCTTACTTTGCTGGCAGCTATGGGTGACAGCAAAGCTTCCTCAGGGGCTTTACGACTATCAGCCTATTTCACAGTTGGGGAAGAGTAATTCAGATAAGAATCTGGCAAACAATTTCATTTGTTTGCCATTGAAGATATTTTTATTTTCTGGTTGAGGAATTTTTTGCTCAGATCTAGAGATGTTATGGGCTACAATTACAGCAAAAGCAAATGAGTACCATCCTACATAAACTTCACCAGTCTTCCCTTAGTCTTATTACATGATCTACTTAAGAATACGTGTTCTTTTCCATTCCAAGATGTGTTTTTAAAATCAATTCATTCAAAATGTGTTGCCATCCATTGGGCTTACATTTGTAGTGTGCAAGAATGAAAATGTTGATTCGCATATTTCAACATTTTTCTCAAGCTAATTCTCAATTCCAGAGGAAGCGTCTTACTCTATTAATCGCATTAAGACAAGCTTGGTGTGTATGTGTGTATGTAACCAAAAATGTGATGAGGATCTGTGTCACAGGTTAAAAGAGTCTTATATGTATTATTTCATTTAATTTTCAAAAAATACTTTGAAATATAAAATACTTTGAAATAGGTTCGTTCCTACTTAAGGATTGGGAGATACGAGGGTTCATTTCCCTCCATTAGTATTTAGTTAAATTTGAATTATAGTGAATGTTTTGCTCCCACTTTTCACTCTTGTAAGATGTGCTTGTTCTAGTGGAAACAGACACATCTCAGAAGGACACTGCAAAAAATATTATGTGTGAAGTGCAGTGCAGCTTGATGGTGAGAGGTGCCATCCAATATCTCAAAGGAGGATATGGAGCTAAATTCAAAACCCATTACAGGTATGGTATTTTTACTGCTCTTTTTCCACATGGAGAGATACCGCCCATTAGCAGAGATTAAATAATTTACCGAGTTTGTCTTGGGCACTCAATGCCAAGGAATAATTTATGAGAATGCCAAGAATTTATCTTGGAAGTTGCTTGAATTACAAACAATCCTCTATAGAATATTTTATCCTTGTTTTTTCTGGAACTGATAGTAATTATTTTAAATGGAAATGTAAATAATTCTCCTTTGGTGCTCTTACATAGTTTATTTTAAGTTGATTCACTGAAATCTTAAGTTCAAAAACAAATCATCAGTATTTATGACCAAAAGAATGTGCTTATGCCTCTTTCAAGGCCTTCATCTTTGAGTCAGGCTCAGTCTTTCAGTGTGTAAAATGGTTAGATGACCATTTTAAATATGCCACTACTTGTCTTAGGATGTCACATTTGATGATCTTGATCACTTGTGACCATTCTTCATTTCCTAGGAAGCCACTAGGAAACATAATTAGGAAATATCTCTCAGGAGCTCTACAGAAAAATGTGGTTTCAAGATACTTTGTTATGAAATGAAGAGGTTACAACTAAAAGGAAGGCCTCTTGGAATCACAGCCCTTTAATGGGATGCCTGCACCGAACACCTAAGCAAGTTGAGCAGGTGGCTGTGGAATAAAGAGTATAGAAACAGGTAGGGCAAAAATAAAACTTACAGATGGTTTACAGGGGTGACCTCATTTCTCTACCCCTTCCAAATTCCAACTCCTTTAGTGTTTAGTTTTGTTTTTAACATTTTGATTGTGAAATTTTTACTAAAAGTGTCAAATTTCCCAATTCTTCTAGTCAAGACAGGAAGAGTGTACCGAAGAAATCCATTTCTACAGCAGTCTCTCCTCATTGCCAAACCTCATATCCAAGATTTTTTTTTAATGTTAAAGTTTTGCATGGAATTCTCTTCTCTTTCTCGTAAATTTCCCACATCCAGAAACAAATTTTTGTTGAAAATGAAATCATCAGACTGCACATTGAAAGAAACAAATTCACTGCACTAGAAAGCCATACTTGCCTTCCAGTCATCAGCTTAAATATATTCAGGAGACACACAGGTACACCCTACACCCAGCACTGGGGGTTGTGTGCTCTGTACGTGGCAAGATCGTGGTGGACTATCTGGTAATCTCGAGTTTTACATAAAACTTTATTTACTGAATTGACCTGCATATATACAATCACCAGTTCGGTCTCTGCCAAATAGGAGGTACCTAGCACAACCTTTAGCAGCTTCCCAGGTAACAGAGTGGTAAAGAATCCACCTGCCAGTGCAGGCGACACGGAGACAGAGGTTCGAAACCTGGAACAGAAAGATCCTCTGGAGGAGGAATCGGCAACCCAAGTCAGTATTCTTGCCTGGAAAATTTCACCGAGCCTGGTGGGCTACAGTCCATGGGGGTCACAAAGAGTTGGACGACTGAGCGCGCGTGCACACACACACACACACACACACACATACACACAACGTCAGATAACCTTCTTCTCTGTGAATAGGGGACAGTCCCCACTTACTGGATGTTTGAGGGTAAGGAGGATTAATCCATACTCCTCCTTGGCTGTGACGTTTAGAGTTGAACCTAAGCACTGCTCACCGAAGCTCTCAAAGATCTGGTTCACCCTCGTCCGTCCTGCCCAAGACCCTCACATCGGGCCACTCTCGGCGGAGCTCTTTTTGGTGCTAGATCGGGTGGGCGCCCCAGGGCCGTGTTGATAGTAGACACCGGGTCTGGTTCGGCTCGCGCAGCGCCCGCGCAGCCCGCCAGGGGGACCCCGACCAGCCCAGGCAGCGTCTGATAAGAGAGAGTCGGTCCGAGGGGCGTGGAGGGAGGGAGGGTCCTGCAGCGTCGGCTCCAGGAAAACCCGGAATCAGCTGGGGCTTCCCCACTGGTCCAGGGTCTGGTGGGACCTCGGCTCCGAATCCTGGGGTTCTGGCGAGAGGCGCGCCCTGGTGGGTGTGTCCTTTTCCACCCCCTGGGCTTCCAGCCGGGAGAAGAGCCCCAGAAAGCGGGTATTTTGTTCCCAACGATAGGTTTTGTCTGCGGTGATCCCTGCACTGCAAGGGCAACTTTGAGGCCAGGGTACGCCTCCTGGGGGCTGGGAGTCCGGGGGAGGGGGATTGGATTTGTCTGCATCCCCAAGGAGGAGGCTGGCGGCGAGAGTCGGGGCGGCAGGGCTGGGGGAGTTCCTACCGGTCGTGGGCAGCGGGAGACTCGCGCGCACCAGGGTCGCGATCGCGTGGCCACGCTCCTGGAAGCCAGCCCGGCACCCTACGCGCCGCCCCCAGACGCCTCTTTTTGCGACTGGAGCGTGAGGTTCTTTGGGGATCTGTTCAGTGGGGATCTGAGCACTGCTGAAAACTTTTCTCCCCTCAGCCCCCCCTTGAGTCTTTTGTCTTGCGAGGCTGCGAGTCCCCGTCCGCTGCCCGACGCACCGCGCCCGGTGACCACCGAGGGCAGGAGCGCTCGGACTCCCTTCGCCCCATGGCTGCGGCCGGCAGCCCGGCGACCCGCGGCGGGTACAGCCAGCGGCGCGCCCCCAGCCCCGAGGCCGCCGCCCTCACCCACTTCGGCCCTCCGGCAGCCCTCGCCGCCCGCCCCCTCGCCTGACTCATCCGCCCGCGGTGGCCGCGCCGCGTCCGCTGCCCGAGCCCCGCCGGGATGGGGAGGGAGACAGCGGCTGCCCAAGGCTGCGGAGGTTTCTGCTGACGCCCCCATCCCCGCTGCCTCCTGCGCTCTGCTCCGGAGGCGCCCGATGTCCCACCCGCTCCGGGAGTGAGAACTGTGAGAGGCGACTGGACCCCCGAGGCCCCGCGCTCGGACAGGTGAGGGGGGAAGGAAAGGATGCTGCCAAGGATGGGAAGGTGGGTGGGCAATCGGCGCAGTTGAAACAGGGAGCTGCTTCACCACCCTCTCCCTTCCCCGCCCCGCCTCAGCCCCCAGAGTTAGGATAAGCACTGTCTCCTGAAGTTTGGGGAATAAACCAAACCCGCCATCAGTTCTGGACTCCCCAGTCCCCGGAGCGCAAGAGGAGCGGTGTGGGGCAGCCTCCCAGGATCCCGGAGCCTTGGAGTGCCTGACTGGGTTTCTCCAAGCTACACCCTCCTTTGTCTCCGTTCCAGAGTCGGCATTCTCTATAAAGATGTCCACAGTGTTAATTTATAGTAGTCCTTGGCAAGAGCAAAGTGTGGTCAGGGTTTCCTAAAGCAAGATCTGTTATTTGGTAGGATCTTCACAGACAAAATGGAGAGGCGAAGCAATTATTTGCCAATTTCAGCGCTATTCTTCTCCCTATATAATCAGTCCTTAAGAGAAAGGGCTGAGGGTTTGCAAGATTTTGCTCCATTAATCATTCTTTTGCTCTAATTAATTGCCCAAGCCAGCATTTCACATTTTGTAGGTACAGGCTCTCTGTGGGTATTTACTGCCATAGTTTTCCACTGAGAAGTATGTGTCTGTGTGTGTGTGAATGGTATATATAATCAAAACAATTCATTATTCAGTACCAGGCATAGGCAATGCCAGAAAGTCAGATGCTTCCCATATATGTAATTTACTCATTGAAGTCAGATCAAGTACACCTTAGCCTGATATTGGACTATGTATGTTGGACCGAAGTGTTTATTACCTTTTTTTTTTTCCCTAAAGACCTTCAAAAATACTTGTGGACAACAGAAAGCATTTCAAGAATCGACAACTGTTCTTATTTGTCAGTAAGAATATTGAACTCTTTAGGCTTTGCTCTCAAACCAAGTTCTAAGGTACACTTTTTGTAGTTCTTTATGAAGAACTACAAAATTATGAACAAATATTAACAGCTCTGTGAAAGCTATTAACTTTGCTGGCTTATCATGTCTTGCTTTATAGAAACACATAAAATGACCTTCAGTTTGTTATTTCGCCACCAATACCGGAATATATCAACATTTTGGAAAAGTAGGCTGAACTTCAAAACTTCTCAAACCTCACTTTATTTTTCCACTACTTTTTCCCTATACAGAAGCATCCACTTTAGTTTCATGCTTCTCAGACAGCCTAAGTGAAGTTGTTCTTAACAGAAAATAATGTTTCTCTTAAGTAAATTAATGTTTGAGTTTTTTTTAATGCTTAAAAGATATCTTCTGAAGTATTAGAAATGATTTTTCTCTAATGGAGTCATACTATAGAGCTCATTATTGTGAGATGATTTAACTATAATTTGTATCCTTGGTTATAATTAGCTTTGTATCCTAGGCTGGGGAAGCTTTCAGTGAAAGAGAGTTGTGTGGGGAGCATCTGTATGTGGTTTGCAGGCAGCTGGCACAGAGAGATTTAACCTGTTGCTTCTGAGTCAGGTTCAGGGAAATACATGTAATATCCAAAGACTTTCTGGAAGGGATTCTTCAGGAAAGGTCACTGTAAAGTGTGATGGCCGCTCTTTTTATTCCAATTTAGAGGAATTACTAGTAAAGCTTTAGAACATTCCAGGAGTTAGATTGCTATACTTGAACTTTTGTAGCTTCAGCATTTTGCCAACAGCTCAAAGGACAACAATACTGTTTATTTAAATTCTCTTACTCCCATGATAAATCTCAGCATAAAGGAACAGAAATTTAAGAAAATAGGTAAGAACAAAGATAAGAACAGATGTCACTTTTTATGTTTCTTCAACAAAATCAATAGACAATAAAATTTAGTCTTCATAGTAATACCTATTACTTATCATATAGAATGTAGAGTCTAAAAGAGGAGGCAGTTTTAAAATAAATTTCATTTAGTGTTACTTTCACTAAATGAGAGACAGCTTGAGGAGTTCAGTCAAACAAAGCACATTTAGGAAAAGACCTTGTGTAGAGATGGAAAAAATGTGTCTGCAGGAAGATGGACCCTTCATTTTATTAAAGGATATATGATTTGCAGTTTTGTCAAGGGTATTTGCTTCAGGATTTAAGATATGTTTTGTCTGCTAAGATCTGATATGTGTCCAACCATTCAAAAAACATATATGAACCCTTGTCATGGTGCGAGTTTTGCTGATTGGTAGCAAACTAGCCTCTTCTCTGGGGGTTTGCAGGCTGGCAGGGAGGGGACTGGGAAATGTGTCAGATCACCGAGCATCTGCTACGGTCCTTGAGCATCACGGATCTGGTCCACACTGGATTTCCAAGGGCATTGGATGGGGAGCTGGAAAACCCAAGTTGTTATCCTGGCTGAGACACTGGTAATGTGGCCTTGGTTGAAAAACCTTTCTAGGTTTTTCAGAGTCTCTGCTCTTGTTGGCAGACCAAGGACTTTGGACTGTGATCTTTTCATCCTCCTTGTGGAATGCTGCATGATAAAGAGAAATCAGGATGTGGTGGGGGTGGTGTGGTGAGCTGAGTTTGAGTTGGGGAGACTGCAGGCTGAAGACTGCATTGGACACTGGGAAAGAGTAATGACCATGATAGTAGGAGATCAAGGAGACCAGACATCTGGCCCATCACTGATTCTATGAGTTCAAAATACTTAACAAAATAATGAATTAGCAACATTCACTTAGTCCTTGATGGTTTTCAATGAATTTTCACAAATAATGGCAGTTGATTTTCATTACAGTTCCAAGAGGTTATTCAAGTAGAAAGGTGATGAAACCAGGACTAATTTCGCAGAGCATGTTTGTGCCAGTATGCTCCATTGCTTTTTTGCAGGATCTGTAGAGACAAGAGAAGCTTGAACACACTTTGGAAACCTTGTGTAAATAGGAGACAGAGAGAAGTGTGGCATCACATTTTAGTGGAGTTTCAAATGTCTGAGGAAAAGTTTAGGTTATATTCTGGAAGATGTGTGCACGCTAAGTTGCTTCAGTTGTGTCTGACTCTGCGATCCCATGAACTATAGCCCGCCAGGTTCCTCTGGCCAAGGGATTCTCCAGGCAAGAATACTGGAGTGGGTTGCTCCAGGGGATTTGCCCCACCCAGGGATGGAACCCACATCTCCTGCATCTCCTGCATTGCAAGCAGATTCTTTACTGTTGAGCCACTGGGGAAGCCCATACTGGAAGCTAAGAATCTCCAATTTTGATGTTAAGACCTGAAACATCTGAAATTCTGATTGTTGATCTTGAGTTTGATTATTCCTGTTCCAGGCTTCCTCCTCATGTCATTCCCCTCCCCAGACCCAGCAGTAATTCTGGTGATTTGAATATTATAGTCGTGGATAAGACTCTTCCAAAAACTCTGAGTGCAACTGGAAAAAAATTCTCATATAAAGATGGGCATTCTTGGGCCATTGTACTATTAATCAACGGAATATGTTCCAGTAGCAAGTTACTCTTTGGAAATTTTGTTACCAGGGGTGAAATTACACAAATTTCATGGGAGTGTGAACCAAGTGTGAAGACCTGGACATGTAAGTTCCTTTCTACAAGTGTCCTTGTCACTCTGCTCCAGACGTTAAGTACACTAACAGGGGTCAAGTCCCCTCCTCTTTACCCTGTGTTTCCACAGAAGGGAGTTATCAGGATTCATCTGGTTATGCACATGAGGAACCTACATTTAACTGTATTAAGAAAAAAAGAAAAGAAATATATTTATTGGCTCATGTGACTGGAAAGTCCAAAGGTGGACTTTACATTAGTCATGGCTGGAACACAGGGCTTCTTTCACTCTCTCTCTCTCCCCATTTCTCAGTTTCTCTTCTTTCTGAATCAGCTTCGTTCTGAGGCCCCTTTCCATGTGTTCCATGTGCTGAGAAAGGTGAACATCAGTAGTTCCAAACCTGCATTCTGGACTTTTGATCCATAAGAAAAGAAGACTTCCCATTTATGGAAGTCTCCTGAAAGGTCTCTGATTGGCCGTGCTTGGTGGTCATTGACTCAGTCTCCATGTCCTGCCAAGAGTGCTGCTGTAATAGTCTTGGACTGGATGCAGTGCCCAACCCTGTTTGTATGTGGTGCTGGTGGTGAGGTGGGGCAACGGACTGGGAGGGGCACCATGATTGACAGTTCTGTCAAGATCATATAGATCCCCCAAACTTGTGAGGTTGCCAATTAAAAGCAACATGTCTATTACTGGAGAGAATTGTTCCTTCCTTTTGGGGGACAGCTTCCTGCACAATGATGTGAAGTTTTTGTGTAGAAGTAACTCAGATGCCCAAGGCAATGCAAATTCCAGAAGTGGGACCTTCCTCCCAGCCAAGGCAAAGTCATGGGATGAAATAATTCCCTCCATGTCTAGACTTTGGTAATAGGATCCAGAGGCTTACAGAGTGAGAAACCCACCATTTATCCATGTCCATGTACTTTTGGGAAGCACCCTTGTGCCCTGTTATCAGCCTAGGGATTTTATTTTCAGAAGCTTTGGTCATCTTGGGGTCGTGAGATTGGAAACCTCCTACTTTGAGCATTACAGATCTAGTGACACAGTGACAGTCTAAACAAGGAAGTAAAGTGATAAACATAGAACTATTGTTTAAACAGGTTTGTTAAGATTGTGGGAACTGAGCAGAGAGGAGGCAGTGGGCAGAGATTAGGGTTATCACTTAGGAGGCCTAAGATGATTGGTTCCAAGCTAAAATATTGGCTTGTGTGAGCAACTTTATGAAGGTCTGATGAGGACTAAGGAGCCTTTGCATTGACAGAAGCATTGGAAGGATAAAACAAATCAGGAGGGACAAGACCAGAAGGTAGGCTGGTTGGTAGGTAAAGAGGCTGTGTGTTGTATGTTTGTTCATAGCAAATGGGCTGTATTGAGAGGCGTCCTGAGGCCACCCTAAATCCTAGGGGCAAAAACTATATGTGTAGCACTGACATTTGTCAAAGTCCTACCTAGTGTGCCAGACCCCATGTTACATGCTCTACATCCATTACTCATAAAATCCCTCTAAGGTGAGAAAACAGAAAGTAAGGGAGGTAAATGACTTGCTCAGGGTTATATGGTCATTAAGTGGATTCAAACCCTGGCAATCTGAAACAAAAGCCTGTGCTTAAACTATGCAGCACTATCTCTCAAAGTCAAGATAAGAATCCAGTACATCAGGCCAAATTGAAGGATGGGTGCCAAACTGGACCATCCAATGGGCAACCAGACTGCCAGGAATATAGGTCAGAGGGGATGGAATGGAGGCTATTGGGGTGAAGAGGTAGAGCATCGGGGTTCAGTAGCAAACTTAGTGCCTCAGTAAGAAAGGCACAGGCATAGATTCTTGGCTTGGGGTTCAGGTGCAGTGAGGAATGTGGGTAGGAATAGCTCAGGAAGTTGAACAGGTGGGCAGATCAATAGAACAGCTAGAGCTTGATTATTGATCTGAGGCCAGGAACTCTGCCATCTGCCTCACTTTAAATATCCTTTGTGAAGTAAGTCAGTACAGATACAGCATGGGCAGCTCCTTAGAGGGTGACAGAGTTCTCTTAGTTGTCAGGCACTATTGGAGAAAAAAGAGCTAACATTTGTAGAGCACCTGCCATGTGCCTTGTATACATAATCTCACTGAATCTTCATTAGAGTCCTGGGAGGAGATGTATTGTGGCTTTTTTTTTTTTTTTTTTTGGTTGTTGAGCCAGGAAATTAAGGCTTAGTGAGGTTAAATTACTTGCCTGAGCTCCTGGAGCCAGACTGGAAGTTGAAGGAGCTGTCATGGAAACGGAAATCTATCTGTATCTCAACCTCATCCTGAGTCTTCAGGGAGTCATCCTGGTTCTGGCAGGGCAAGGTCAATTTCAAGTCTGGGCCATAGACTTGGGGAAGTCAGCAGAGGCATATGATTGGAAAGGGAGATTGTGAGTTGAACATTTAGGCATTTGAATGGGAGCTGAGAGCAGGTCATCTGAACAGAGTTGTCCAGCAGGACTGTATCTGGCTTTGGCAGAAAACTCAATAACCTAGTAGATTTTTCCCCTCAGTGCAGGATCTCTATCATTATGCAGGATAGATACGTCAGCAAGTCAGATGTTTGAAGGGCTTAAATTTAGTCACTGATTTCAGTTGAAGAGAAGGGACCTCTGCCAGCTGCCATGGCCTGAATTTACCTTTATACATGCAGGTACTTTTCCAAGAAATATGATAAATAAGAAATAATACATAGAGAAAGGAAGAGCATTAGCACATACTCAATGTCACAAGAATGTAGAATACACTCCAGCTATAAATATCCATACTTGAAAATTCTTTAAATGATGAAATATTTAGAATTATTTACTGATGAAATATGAGTGATATATCATTTCCCAACAAATGTAAGGTCAAATTGGTCTCTGTGTAAATTTATGACTGGATGTAGGTGTTTGCTGTGTGCAGCAAACTGTGTATACATATGGTAAGAAGAAGGGGAATGAGAAGGTACATGAGAAGAAATATTGAGACATATTTTTGAGGGATTCCCTGGTGGCTCAGACGGTAAAGTGTCTGCCCGCAGTGTGGGAGACCTGGGTTCGATCCCTGGATCAGAAAGATCCCCTGGAGAAGGAAATGGCAATCCACTCCAGTACTCGTGCCTAGAAAATTCCATGGATGAAGGAGCCTGGTGGGCTACAGTCCATGGGGTCACAAAGAGTTGGACACAACTGAGCGACTTCACTTTCACTTTTCAAGACTCCATAATAGCTCATTTGGAGAGGTAAGACAATCATGTTTATAACATTAGGGCAGCACAATAGAACAGTATGATTTTAGAGTTGACGGGATCTTTCAGACAGTGATCGAGATCACAGTGCTAGCCAGTATTATGAAATACAAACTTATTAGGAGCAGTTGAACATAAATGTTATGGAAACTAAAAAGAATGGAACTGTCTGAGTCTGGAAGACAGATCAAAAGAGGCTTCCTAGAGGAGACAAGTTCTGATGAGTAGGTATGGGCAGAGAGAAGACGGAAGGGGTTTCCAGGTAGCATGCTGCTGCTGCTGTTTAGTTGCTAAGTCGTATCTGACTCTTTTGCGACCCCCATGGACTGTAGCCCAACAGGTCCTCTGTCTGAAGGATTCCCCAGACAAGAATACTGGAGCAGGTTGTCATTTTCTTTTCCAGAGGATCTTTCTGACCCAGGAATTGAACGCACGTCTCCTGTTTGGCAGGTGGAATCTTTACCACCTGGGAAGCCCAGGGTAGCATGACCAGGAACTTATCAATATCCTGCAGCCAGAGACCACTGGGAAATGACTTGTAGTTAAACAGGTTGTGTTTGCTACTTGTTACAGTGAGGGAAAATGTACACTACAGGAAAACGTGGAGCGTTTCAGTAAATGTTAGAAATGAGTGATTATAGGGTTTGGTCTTGTGATTTGGAAGAGGATTTAAAGAAATAGGACTTTGCTCTGCACTGAAGCAGAAATAATCTTATGAGTTTGTATCTTAATAAGTCTTATTTAGAAGGAGGAAGACTAGAGAGGCTAACACCATAATTGGCAAAGATGCAGCAAACCCTCATTAGCCAGATTAGGGACTACTGGTCATTTAGGGGACTGGATAAAATTTGTGTTTTTGTGTTCAGATAGGATTACACAGCACTCTTGTTTTTGTCATGATCCATCATGGTCACAGAGTGGCCTTATCTGGTGTTGATGCTCTGTGAAATTATTTCCATCCAACAGGAGAGCCCCAGGGCCATCTCCCAGATGTCTGGGCTACTTTTGTGCTCTTTCATAAACTGGAAATTACGTTCCACAATGTATCTGGTTTTATGCACTGACCAAGAATTCTATTTACTATATTAGCCTGTTAGTGAATGCTTCTTTTGGGGGTTATTGAAGTGATTTTCTTCCTATTCTGTAAAATTGTATTTAATATTAACGGCATTTATTAAATTCTCACTGTTTACTAGATACCCTGCAAGATTCCCAGGATGTCAAGGTAACAAGGATCTCAAGAATCTCATAATGTAATGAGAAAACCACATGTGAATCAGTGATTATGATGCATTGAAATAAAGCTGGTAGAGATATGAGAATAGGTAAAGAATAACAGGGGCTTCGGGGATGAAAATGATGCTGAGAAGAAGCAGGCTTTTCTGCAAACACTGAGTTAATCACAGAGGTGCTGAATAGGTTGGCAACTGCTGAGGCATGTTTGCAGTTTTGAGAATCAGCATCTTTGGGCTGAAGTGCAGTATGAATTCAAGGATTCTCCATCCTCTCTCTAAGCTGATCTTGGCATAGAAGAGGCACGCATTTTTGGCTCACTTGGCAAACCAAGTATCAGATCAGCTCAGTGCAAGAAAGAGAAAATACATGTGCAAGCATTTGTGATACAGTAGGATTACTTAGCATTTCTGAAGGATATTATTATTTCTAATCATAAAATTATAAATGCTTCCAATCAAAACTTTGGAAAGTACATTGTATATTTAAAAAAATCAGGGAGAAAGTTTGCCTATATAATCCCATGGCCCAAAAGTACTCATAACATTTTGGCATTTTTCTTCCTCTTTATTTTTAATGAAGTTTTTCCATAGTTAAATGTGCTCTGTTTGCTTAACCTTATGTCCTAAATATTTTCCAGCCTCTCGGAAAGCTTTATTAATGTTGTATTATATTTGATTGCATGATTTACCATAATTTATTAACTATTCCCTTAAAATTGGACCTTTAGGCTGTTTTCAAATATCTGGTATTATAACTGGCATTTTGATGAAATCTTTGTTCAAATTTAAGTTTACTTCTTTAAGGAAGATCCATGAAAGGGTAATTCTGGGGTCAAAGAGTAAGAATACTTTAGGACCTTTGGCACTTACTGCCAAACCGATTTTCAGAGAAGGTGAACCTGTGATTGCCAGTGCACAGACATCCCCTCTCACCTGTTTGCATGAGGGGTTATTTATTTTTTTCTTAAGTGAATAGCAGTTATGCCAATTGCTGATTTTGTTCCTTTGTTACCAAGATCTCTCTTTTAGAATGGTGATTGGTCAGATGTTGTGATGAATCACTCCATTAAAAAACAATTATTCACAGAATGGTCCTGAATATCCAGGTAGGGGCCCATGACAGAACATTAGTTTGTGGATGATTTCTTAAAGCCAGTGACAGGCAGGCACATCTTGTAAGGGCACTCTTCAGACCTTTGTGTGGAGCACCTACTAGTGATGGTGATGCTGGACAAAGGCCCCACTTTTCGGGCCAAAATCCTCTGCTAACTCTGTCTCTGTAGCTTGGTGGTTGGGTGCTTGGACTCCTAGACTTTTGGAACATTTGGGATCATTGTGCTTGTGGTCCCTACACTGTGGGAAGGGGCTGTCACCCGTGGAACATGGGTCTGTGTCTGTTTTGTTCATGCTGTTCTCTGAGCAGGTTGTGTTGGTGGGTACAATGTGAGGTCGGCTGTGCCCTAATGTAGGATGTGGACACCTGAGAGATACCCCCTCCCCAAAGCCCTCTGCCCTCTTAGTCACTGATCCCCACCCAAACAAGTCAAACAAAGATCCTCAATTTTGAACCTTCTGGGTTTACTCCCTTCCCCAAAGACTAGCCAACCATATCAAAGTGTCTTGTTTTCAGAGTGATAAACCTTGCCTTATTCCATAAGAAGGAGGAACTTGGAACTTACTCAAACCTCTGTGGGGTGTTTTGTTGCCCAAAGCATTGCTTCAGACTACAAGGGAACTATTGAACTTACTGCTGAAGTCAATTTGAGGTGGTTTTTGAATTCCAATTTCATTTTTTTCCACAACTTCTATTTTGCTGCAAAAATAATTTACAACTACAATAAAAATACTTCTGGTTTTCTTCTAAAAGTTGGAGGAGAAAATTATTATAGTGTTATGATTCCATTTTCTTTTGTGGATCTCAGTCAATAATTTTGAGCAAAATTGTTTTCATTTATTTGTTCACCAAATCATTATTTAGTGAGATTCATTTAGTAGTTGCTGTTGAATCATATTTATGACCCATTTTGTCAAATGTGAGGTGCATGGTAATGTAGAAAAACAGGGAGGAAATCATGACCTAAACATTTATTGGTTGCTTTCTGATGAGACATATAAAAGTTCTATCTTGCATAAAGAAGTACCCAAAGTACCCAAGCTCTGTAGGAAGTTCATTAATTAATAATTGATTCAATAAATGTTACATGCTGATAACTGGGGATATGGTAGGCATCAAAACAAAGGTTGTGGTGGAGTGCACATCTAAGTGGGAAAGACAGGTCTGCTTTAGAGAGTGGAAAGTGCTTGTGAGGAAAGTAAGGAATCTAATGAATAGAGCGCCTGGGTTTTTGTAGATCGAAGGGTAGGAAAGACCTCTCTGTGTTTTGAGACATTTGAACTAAGACCAGTCTTGTGTACTGGGGAGGGGTGTGTGAATGCATGCTAAGTTGCTTCAGTCACGTCCAGTTGTGTCCAACTTTTTGCGACCTTATGGACTGTAGCCCACCAGGCTCCTTTGTCCATGGATTCTCCAGGCAAGAGTACTGAAGTGGGCTGCCATGCCCTTCTCCAGGAGATCTTCCCAACTCAGGAATTGAACCCACGTCTCCTGCAGCTCCTGCATTTCGGGCAGATTCTTTACCACTGAGCCACCAAGGAAGCCCACTGGGGAGGGGAAGTAGGCTTTATTCTCAGGGCACTGGGAAACCATTAGGAAGTTTTTCTTTTGGAGCATGATGTTTGAGGTCATTTATTAAAAATAGGGTTGAGGGAGTTTCCTGGCTAAGTGGTTAAGACTTTGCCTTTCAATGCAGGGGATGCATATTTGATCCCTCGTTGGGGGACTAAGGTACCACACGCCACAGGGTGCAGCCATAAATTAAAAACACAATCACAGGGGCCGAGATTAAGAATGTTAAGCAGTACCTCACTGTGATGATGGTATTGGAAGCGGGAACAAAAGTGGCATTCGCACTTAGAAACTTCTTGGGTTATTCTGTTCAAGGTGTGCCCTATATCATTAAGTGGCTGAAAATATTCCATAAACAGTATGCATATGTGTGTGTGCGTGCTAAGTCACTTCAGTGGTGTCTGACTGTGACCCCATGGACTATAGCCTGCTAGGCTCCTCTCTCCATGGGATTCTCCAGGCAAGAGTACTGGAATAGATTGCTGTGCCCTCCTCCAGGGGATCTTCTAGACCCAGGGATTGAACCCATGTCTCTTATGTCCCCTCATTACCAGGCTGGTTCTTTATCACTAGCACCATCTCCATAAACAGTATATCCACCTTTAACAGTTTATCACCCTCTATAAACAGTATATCCACCTTAAAAAAGTTTTTAATATAAGTACAATTATATATTTATCCATAGAATATAAATAGCTTAATGAGTCTACCACAAAGTTCTTACATAAAGCTCTTTTTTTGAAAAGCTGTTTCTAGCATAGTGGGGCTTTCCTGGTAGCGCAGCTGGTAAAGAAGCCATCTGCAAAGCAGGAGACCCTGGTTCTATTCCTGAGTCAGGAGGATCCCCTGGAGAAGGGATAGGTTACCCACTCCAGTATTCATGGGCTTCCTTTATGGCTCAGCTGGTAAAGAATCCGCCTGCAATGAGGGAGACCTGGGTTCAGTCCCTGGGTTGGGAAGATCCTCTGGAGGAGGGCATGGCAACCCACTCCCGTATTCTTGCCTGGAGAATCCACATGGACGGGAGCCTGACGAGCTACAGTCAATGGGTCACAAAGAGTCGGACATGACTGAGCAACTAAGCACAGCACATCATAGTGACTTGTGTATGGTATACATTCAGTAAATGTTTGCTGAATCAGCTATATTGAATCTTCTATACTGTCAGTAAAATATCATTCTAGGATATAGAATCACATTGGAGTCACAGTATTTTTATGAAAAGACCAAATAATATCTTTGGAAAAAAATTAGATAAAATGTTAACTGTATTATGAATATCAATGATTTTCAATTAGAGTCAAAATCAACAGTTGAAATATTGAAAATAAATGTTTAATACGCAGCTATAATTATCTTCTTTAAATACTTTTCACCACACACTATAGGTGGAAATTTCTGCAAAGTCCACACGTTAGATAAAGGTTTTGCTAGTGTCAGTTGGTTTTTTCACACTCTATTTAGCGCATGTGAAAACTCCTTATTTATTTTATGAATCTCCCAATTGTTGAACCAACCTCTGTTCAGAACTCTTCTGCCAACACCCACAGAATGGAATATAGATGGTGATAGCATATAATTAGTGATGTTTGTTAATGAATGTTTAACTCAGTGTCTTCCAGGAGATTGAGTTCAAAATATACTCTCTGAGTCATCAGACATTTATGGAGAGCATGCCAAGGACCGTCCATTGCAGCCAGTTTTGGGAGTTAACAGGCTTCTTATAAGGAACTCACAGTCCAGAGGGCAATCTGCTCAGTACTTAGAGCAAAGAGGAGAGTTTTGAAAGATGATCTTTGGGTGGTGTTCCTGAGTCTAAGCTTCGGGAAAGGAGAGAGTAGTGAGTGAAGCTGTGCATTGTTTCACAGAAGCCTTCAATGTGGAATTTGGTTAAGTGGTTTTTTAAAAGACAGATTATGAAAAGAAGACAAAGATGAAAAAGGCAGCATGTGCCTTCCATCTTTAGGTGACAAGGCCACCTGCGTCCTGATTTTCATTTCTACCGGTATTACCCTGGGGATTCCTGGCAACATCCTCCTGGCTCCAACACCAGGCCCCATGAAACCCGCCCCCTTGGCTCACCAGCCTTGGGATCTACCTCATGGCCTCCACTCCTCCTGACCCTCACATACTCCTGCAGCTTTATTTTATTTTATTTTATTGACTGCACTGTGCAGCACTTGGCATCTTAGTGCCCTGACCAGGGATTGAACCATATCCCTGCATTGGAAATACAGAGTCTTATACACTGGACCACTAGGGGAAGTCCCCACATATTCCTGCAGCTTTAGATTAGCAGATTCTTGATTCTGCTGCCTTCTTGGTTGCTAGCAGAGCATCACTTATTCATTGCTTTATTCATTCATTCACTCATTCATTCTTTCAATAACCATTTTTCTGAGTATCTACTCATTTAAACACTGGCTATATAACAGAAAACAAAGCCAAGTTCCTCTCCTTATGATCCCTATGTTCCAGTTGGAGGAGATAGCCAATGTGTGTATAGCTGTAATGACAAATATTAAGAAGAATGAAGCCCAGCTCAGGAACTCAGAGCGCTGGGATGGGGGCAGTGGGGCAGGTAGTATAGCCTAGACACAGAAAGCCTCAGTGGTCAGGTCTGAAATCTGAGCAAAGACCTTATTGAAAGGGAGGGAAAGAGTCATTAGAATGTCTGGGAGGGAGGAGAGCTCCAGGCTGAGAGCAGGAAGTGCAAAGGCCAGAGGAGGCAGCTGGGGAGGTGGGAGTAGGTTTGGAATGTTTGACTAGCAAAGAGGCTGGTGTGATTACAACAAAGCAAGGGCTTAGAGAGGGCCTTGGGACCTTTGGGGAACTTTGGACTTTACTCTGAGAAACAGAGGAAGCACCTGCCAGGATCCTAACCTACAGTCGAGGCTTTGCTAGGCCCAATCCTCATGGAATTAACTAGTCTCAGAAAGGAATATGCAGAGAGTGGAAGTCTGTTCCTCTCCCATCGATGGCCCTCCTGATGGGCCTCAACTCCAACTCAAGAGTCTCGAAAGTGATGTGATCAAATGAGAGTAACATTGACAAAGACTTTGAAGCAAGGATAACCCAGAGAATTTCAGAGGGGATGATAATCCATTTATGTTTACTTTGGTTGTGAGCAAAATTTTGTTGTGGATAGAAAACAGTATGCATTCACAGATTCAGAGCCCTGAGGAGACTTTTTCATGCAGTAAGAAAGCTGAAGACTGGAGAACCCGTCCACTTTTGCTAAAGTTCACTTACTAAGTATTAGATGCAGATACAAGATTAAAATCCAGGCCTTTCTCCTCTTGATCTTGACTCTTGAGGAATGGGGTAACACACATAGGTTAAGGAAGAGAAACAATGTGAAATTTGGCCTGAGATTAGCTACCTAATAAGAACCAGAACTGTCAGGGTTAGTGACTTGGAGCATGCCCAGAAAGTCTCCTTAAACATCAGCTTTCAACAGATACCAACAGCTCCAACAGATACCCGTGGAGCAACTGCTGTGTTCTTGGTAAGACTGTGTGTGATGCTGGGGGAACAGGGAGCTGTGTTCATAGGGGGAACAGGAAGCTTGTACTGTAGGAACGGAGGCAAAAAAAAAAATAGTCATAAGTAGTAAGTGTGGTTCATAACATGAAGACATACAGACTGCTAGGAGAGAGGGTCATGAGTCAGAGGGGAAATGAAGGTTCCCCTGAGAAATGACTTGTTAAGATAGGACCAGAGACCAGAGGAGCTTGTCTGGAGAAGATCCTTGCCAGAGAGAAAAACCTAGGCAGGAGGGTTGAGAAAGGAAGGAGTTGGGTTGTTCTTGAGGAACAGGGAGCAAGTTGTGTTATTGGATCAAAGTGAGCCTAGGAGAGAGGATGGAAGGAAAACTTGTAAGCTGGGCCAGTGCCATCTTGTAGTGTCCTGAGGGAAATGGAAATCCAAAGAGCCAGCTTTGAGAAAAAGAGGAATGACAAGTGATTCGCATTTGGATATCATTCTAGGAGTTTCCTGGTGAAGGGGCTGGAGGAAGCACGATCGCATAAAGGAGATAACAGGGCCTTGGATTGGGTGGTGGCAGAGCTGAGAGAAGTGGAGAGAGAAAAGGGAGGTTTTGAAGGCAGAACCAGTGGAGCTTGGTAATGGATAGCACATGGGAAGTTGTGGTCCAGGATGCTCCAAGATTTTAGCAGGGATAGTGGCAACATTCACATAGGTGAGGAAGACTTCCCAAGTTCTGTTCAAGAGTTCAGTTTTGGGCACATAATATTTGAGTTATAGGTGAGCTGTCTCAGAGGAAAGGGCAAGTAGGCGTTTGGACAGATGGGTGTGGAGCTTAGTTGATAAATGTAGAAAGGGCACATAAATTTGAGAGTCTTTTAGCCTGTAGTTGGTAATAAAGTCATGCAGAGAAGAGAAACTCAACAAAGAAGATGACTGAGGAGCATGCTTTGGGATTTCCACCTTAAAGGGTGGTTAGAGAAACATGCAGAGAAGTATTAATTTTCTCCTGGAAGTAGGAGAAAAGCCAGGGGTGTGATGTCATTGATGAAAGTCACATGATATTAGTGAAAAAGTTTTTTTGCATGTGCTCCTTATTGAGCCCTTTCTGAAGATTTGGGTTCAGTCTCTCTCTCCAATTTAACCTACCAGTGCAACCATAATGTAGCCTGTAAGCTTTTGGGTGAGATGAGACTAGAAGTTACTGAAAATCTTTTTTTTTTGTATTCCATGGTCATAGTTGTTGATACTAAATTAGAATAGAATAAATGCTCAAATCATACCTTCACAATAAAATGATGATAGAATAGCATATCTGAAAGTCAGTTTCACCATTATCATGTTCATTACTCATCTATTTCTGCTATCAATTCCATGGCTGCCTTCCAATTTAGTAGGTCTTTGAACTTTGTAAAGTATGTGCATATATACTTATAACAAATGGAAATATAATTGATGTGTAATACATTGGCTTGGGGTATACAACACAGTGATTTAATATATGTATTGTGAGATGCTTACCCCAATAAGTCTTACTAAATTAACATCTATCACAACACATAGTTACAACTATCTTTTCTTTTGATGAGAATTTTTAAAAACTACTTTCAGCAACTTTAAAATATGCAATACAATGTTATTAACTATAAGTCACCATGCTGTACATTACTTCCCTAGGACATTTATTTTATAACCTTATTTTAAACCATTACTACATCATGTTTAATATATTGTCTATGTGATAGGGATTTTTAGAACCACAAATAGAAGTTTAAGCTATTTTCTTTTTCAGGACAATATAAGGAAAATATATCATGTAAAAGCAAGTCGCTTGGATAACTAGCAAAAGACTCAGAGGATTACCCTGGCTCTTATTATTAAAATGCATCTTAGCTCATTAAAACATGAAGAGAAAAGACACCTGTTAATTGAGGTTGCCTTTTGCCTCTCCCCTTGGGAGCTTAGCCCATCCTGTATGTGACAGTGGACCCTGAGGGAGCCTCTTAGCTTTGTTTCTGTATTTTCCTAGAGGAAAAGGCACAGTTGAAAGTCACTAGTAGTACATGAAACTAATGTACAAAAATCGAAAACCATCCTGTGTGTGCATTTTCAGATTAGAAGGGATTAACTACATTTACATTTTCTCTAATCTTCTAATGTAGTCTTTTCATTTTTTAAATATGTTTCATCATATTAAAAGGCTGTTGAAGATTCAGGAATAACCTTATTTATAAGAGGAGGTTATAAAAGCACTTAGCAGTGCCTATTATGTCCATTGTTGTTTTAGTTGCTAAGTTGTGTCCAACTCTTTTGCGTTAAGTTGTGTCTGACTCTTTTGCGACCCCATGGACTGTAGCCCACCAGGCTCTTCTGTCCATGGGATTTCCCAGGCAAGAATACTACAGTGGGTTGCCAGTTCCTTCTCCAGGGGATCCTTTTGACCGAGAGGGATTGAACTCATGTCTCCTGCATTGGCAGGCGGATTCTTTACTACTGAGCCACCAGGGAAGCCCATATTATGTCCATAGTACTTTCTTAAACTATGATTGAAAAATATATAATAAAAAAACTCTCCTGGACTTTGAGTGTTTGGGGAGTTTGCTCAGGATCCCCTGGATCAGTGAGAATCCTCCAGACCTCCTTGGGCACCTTTCTCTTCTTACGAGCCTACTAATGGTTTTATGTGTCTTGGCATAAGAGTCTGTCGGTTATATGAGACCTTCACAGCAGTGTATCCTAACAAGTAGTACTAGGTACTTGCTGGCTATATTTGATGATCCATATTCTTGCTTGCTCTTAACAAAAAAAAAAAAGTTTCCTCCCAAATCTGTGCCTTTGGGTGAACCATTGCTGAAGATAATCTTTGAGGAGGGAAGTGGGGCTGCTTTCAGCTTCACAGAGGGCTTCGGTAAGTATTTGTGGAAGTTGACCCCCGCCCTTGGATAACTATGTCTGGTGTGGAAGTTGAGTGAAAAATAACTCTCAGCCCATGCGATACTGTGCGGGGACTCCAGTAGCTTTCCTGCAAGTGCAGTGCTTTTAGAATGTCAGCCACGTTTTTCTGTATGACTGCAGTAAATTGAGTGACAGTCCCTAAGCTGTCTTGTGCTATGTCAGACACACATTATAGCATATTATTTCTGAAAAGTGGGAGACAGACTTTTTTTTTTTCTGTTGAGGTACACACTTAAAAAGCAGTTTGTGGAAAGAGAGTGCCATTTTAAAATTTAAGTGTAAGTACCAGAAAGGTTTATTTGGTTCTTATTTTTTATTTCTGGGCTTACCAGGTGGTGCTAGTGGTAAAGAACCTGCCTCCCAATGCAGGAGACGTAAGAGACTCGGGTTTGATCCCTGGATGGGGAAGATCCCCTGGAGGAGGGAATGGCAACCCACTCCAGTATTCTTGCCTGGAGAATCCCATGGACCGAGGAGCCTGATGGGCCATGGTCCCTAGGTTTGCAAAGAGTCCGACACGACTGAAGCAACTTAGCACACATGTATGCATCCTTTGCCAACAAAGGTCTGTCTAGTGAAAGCTATGCTTTTTCCTGTAGTCATGTGTGGATGTGAGAGTTGGACTATAGATAAGGCTGAGCACTGAAGAATTGATGCTTTTGAATTGTGGTGTTGGAGAAGACTCTTGTGAGTCCCTTGGACAGCAAGGACATCCAACTAGTCCATCCTAAAGAAAATCAGTCCTGAATATTCGTTGGAAGGACTGATGCTGAAGCTGAAATGCCAATACTTTGGCCACCTGATACGAAGAACTGACTCATTCAAAAAGACCCTGATGCTGGGAAAGATTGAATTCAGGAGTAGAAGGGGATGGCAGAGGATGAGAAGGTTAGATGGCATTACCAACTCAATGTACATGAGTTTGAGTAAGCTCTGCAAGTTGGTGGTGAACAGGGAAGCCTGGCATGCTGCAGTCCATGGGGTCGCAAAAAGTAGGACACGACTGAGGGTCTGAACTGAACTGAACTGAACGCATCCTTTATTTTTATAGCTTAGCCAATGAGATTTGAGGAATTGTTAATTAAAGGTTAACCTTTGATAGTCTGGTTCCCGTATCTGAGTGGGATGCCCTCTCTTATCTTCACTCTCTCTTCCATTCATTCCAGAATCCCTACCACTTGGCTATCTAGCTGAGGTGGTTCCCCTTCAAGTTCAGTTCAGTTCAAAGATATTTTTAAATATACAGTCAACCTTGGATTGTTCTGGCTGTTGATTTAAATGAGAATTTTTTTTTGAAAAAGAGTCCCATTGCCAGGGATAATTTGATAGTCACTGTGATTTTGTTCAGGTTACTTAACCTTGCTGAGCCTTAGTTCATTCTGCTTAGCATGGGACAGTGTAACCTCCTTAGAAAAGTAGTTGGGTCATAAATGGTGATATTGGTAAAGGGTCTGGCACAGGGTGAAGCACAAAGTGGAAACAGTATGAGGCAGCAAGTCTGGGTGTCCTAGCATTCCAGAATGAGGCCAGAGGGGGACTGCTGTCTCATCAACTCGAGCTCATTTGTGACCCTTTGTGACCCTATGGCCTGTATCCCGCCAGGCTCCTGTGTCCATGGGATTCTCCAAGCAAGAATACTAGAGTGGTTTACCATTTCTTACTCCAGGGGATCTTCCCGACCCAGGGATCAAACCCATGTCCCTTTCGCCTCCTGCATTGGCAGGCAGACTCTTTACCACTGGGCCCCCTGGGAAGCCCATAAGAGGAGGAACATTCAATGACAATAGATAATCCAGTCCTTTACTTGTCCTTTTGCTCCACTGGCTCCCACCACCATGCCCTGGTTTTGCACATATGCTCTGTGTGAAACAGCTGTTTTCTTTGTCTGCTACTTAAGCTGAAATTCATTCTTGGGGTGGGGGAAAGAAAGAATTCTAGACCCACTTTGACTGCACCTCTTCTGTAGAGTTTTCCCCTGCCTTTCCAGGGAGAGTAGTTGTACTTTACAGTACCTGTGAGATGCTTTGCTCATGCCAGCAGTTAAAACTGATACACAAAGAGTGACTTCTCTACTGTCTCTGTTGCAGACCTAAGAGCATAAGTAGTAAAAGTGGACCTAATGTCTCCTCAGGACAACAAAAATAGTTGAATGGAGAGTGAAAGGGGAATTATTTTCTTCCACTAGTGGTATTATCACCAGCAATGTTACTGAAAAAAAAAAAAAAAAGGAACCACTTCAGCTCTAAGGATACTGGCTTGAACACTTGCATTTTGGAGACAATGAACAGGGGTCTCAAGAAGGGCTGCAGCCCTGAAATAAATCGGGGTATGTGATGAAGAGATAAAAATGAACTACTGTGTATAACATAGACTAGCCACCATAGAATAGCTATACTGTATAGCACAAGGAATTATGGCCATTATCTTGTAATAAATTATAATGGAGTATAATTTATAAAAATACTATTTTACTGTACTATACACCTGAAATTCTGAAACTAAAACAACATTGTAAATCACCTATTGTGTTTAGTTGCTAAGTCATGTCTGACTGTTTGTGACCCAGTGGACTACAGCACACCAAGCTTCCCTGTCCTTCACTATCTCCTGGAATTTGCTCAAGTTCATGTCCATTGAATTGGTGATGCTATTGAACCATCTCATCCTCTGCCACCCTCTTCTGCTTTTGCCTTCAATCTTTCCCAGCATCAGGGTCTTTTCCAGTGAGTTGGCTCTTCGCATTAGGTGGCCAAAGTATTGGAACTTAAGCTTCAGCATCAGTTCTTCCAATGAATATTCAGGGTTAATTGCCTTTAGGAAAGTCAGCTATACTTCAGAAAAAAAAAGCAGTAGAAGTACCTCCTTCCCATCCCCAAGAAGCTTCTCTCTCTCTTCTTGGGGCAGGGGCAAAGTAGATACACTGGGCAAGGACGTTTCTCTCCTAAGTTTGCTAAGGTCCTGCTATTAAGTTTCTCCTGTGGCCAGGCTCCCGGCATCTGCTCTGGCCCCGGAGGGACTCCAGACTGGAAATGCACCCTCTTACCTGGTGAATGGTGTGAGCTCCTTAAGGCTAGGTGTGGTATTCTATTTGTTGTGTTTAAGATTCCTTTTAGTTTTTGGATGGTATAATTCAGTTGATTTAAGACTCTGAGGGTTCAGAGGTGCCTGTAGCATCAGGTGGGATAATGTCACTTTGATTGATGGGCAGGTCTCATCACGTCAAAGGTATTAACTAGTACAGAGGAAGAGCTACCCTAGACTTAGAGGTTGTCTTCTTCCTGTTAGCTGAGAAGTCAGGAGTGACATCCTGAGTCGAATCAAACAGTATGAGGCAGCAAGTCTGAGCGTCCGGGCATTCCAACTCATAGCCAGATGGAGAATATTAAATGACAATTGATAGCCAGTCCTTTTCTTGGCCTTTTTCATTTTGATGTTTTGAAATATCCATGAAGCTATCTTAGTAAAATTGAAAGTTGAACGCTTGGAATGCCTGGCAGTGACAAATAATCTGCTTCCCAAACATAGTTCATAACTCAACTCTGTATCTAGATATTACTTCCTGGATCTCTCTGAAAACACTGATCAATAAATTATGAGCTGTCAGGTTCAAAACCCAATAAATGTCTTCAGTTTTAATTTTTAGCGTTTCAGTAAATCACATTTTGTTGTCATAGAGATAAAAATGAATATCCAGCTTTTTAAGGAACCTCCACACTGTTTTCCATAGTGGCTGTACTAGTTTGCATTCCCACCAACAGTGTAAGAGGGTTCCCTTTTCTCCACATCCTCTCCAGCATTTATTGCTTGTAGATTTTTGGATTACAGCCATTCTGACTGGTGTAAAGTGGTACCTCATTGTGGTTTTGATTTGCATTTCTCTGATAATGAGTGATGTTGAGCATCTTTTCATGTGATTAAAAAACTGCAAATAGACCTGCCATATGACCCAGCAATCCCACTGCTGGGCATATACACCGAGGAAACCAGAATTGAAAGAGCCACGTGTACCCCAATGTTCATCGCTGCATTGTTTACAATAGCCAAGACATGGAAGCAACCTAGATGCCCATCAACTGATGAATGGATAAGAAAGCTGTGGTACATATACACAATGGAATATTACTCAGCATTAAAAAAAAATTCATTTGAAGCAATTCTACTCAGATGGACGAAACTGGAGCCCATTATCCAGAGTGAAGTAAGCCAGAAGCAAAAACAACAATACAGTATATTAACGCATATATATGGAATTTAGAAAGACAGTAACGAGAACCCAACATGCGAGACAACAAAAGGAACGCAGATGTATAGAATAGACTCGTGGACTTTGTGGACGAGGGTAAGGGTGGGATGATATGGGAGAAGGGCACTGAAGCATGTTAATTGTCATGTGTCTAATCAATCGCCAGCCCAGGATTGATGCTCGGGACTGGTGCAGCGAGATTTCCCGGGGGGGGGAGGGAGGAGGGAGGGGGATTCTGGAGGGGAAGCATATGTAAACCCATGGTGATATCATGACAATGTATGGCAAAAACAATAAAAAAAAATGAATATCCAAAAGTGTGAATACTGTCTTCATTATAAGTACAAAGGATTATTTATGTATTTAAAATTTTTTCTGAATAATTCTGACAAATATTAACATTTTGAGGGCCAATGGACTCAAAGAATTCTATAGGAATAATTTATTCAAAAATGTTAAAAAAGAAGAAATCATTTCTTAATTACTTTCTCAACATTATAGATTGTTTGCATGAGTACATATATAAAATAAGTTCATTGTTTATGAAAAATTTTAGTTTATTATAAATATCTGTCTTGTTACTTAAGTTGATAAACATACCTTTCTAAATAAAGAACACATGATGGTCTGTTACCAGCATTTCTAAATTATAGTTTTTAATTAATTAAAAAGGAAATATTGATTCTTCTGATTGATGTTTAAAACTTTGCTTTGAAATTTCTTTGCAGTCTTGGAAAAGAAAAGTATGCTTTTCAGCTGTATCATTGGACACTGGTACTTTTTAAATGAAACTTAACCTTTAAAGTGATGATCAGATCGTGCTTAACTTGTCAGAGGGCAGATAGCTATTCCCTAAAGTGTTCTGATGTAATTTTTTTCTCTTCTTAGAAGCTTCACCATGTCAGACACTTCGGCATTATTTTTGCTTTTCTTTTACTATTACAACAGTTAACATTTGAAGTACATTTATTATCTTTTTTGTAAAAGGATGTATCTTTCTTACCATCTCATCCAGTGGTAGAGAGAAACACAGGAAGACTATCAGTCAGGTTAAATACAATCTTTTGAATATAAATATGGAAGAAAAATGTCTTTATCTAGAAATGGCATTTTCTTTGTTAACATTATGCTCTATGCATGCATTCTGAGGGAATTATCAGTTGTAGAGACCATATGATAAAACTTTTAATTTCCATTAGTCTTAAGCCACTGCAAGCTTTGATGGGGACCAGGGCTCCCTACTGGGACCATGTGCCTGGAGGTGAGTGAGCGACAGTGTGGTCTGAAACCAGGGCCCTGGTGGACTGTTGTCACCCTGAATGTGGCTTTCTATGATTATTTTTATAATCTGCTTATTCTTCCAAGGATCTAACAGAGTTCCTTTAAATTCCTAACAGTTTATTGTCAGGGATTTGCAGGCCGTTTATTTTGTTAACCTTATTATATAAAACAGTTGTCTTATTTTGCCAAATCAAAGTTTCTCCAATAAATACTTTTAACACACAATAAAGATAGACCACTACTCTGGAAAAACACTCACCCTACACATGAGTTTACAGATTGTTTTTGTTGGGGAGGCTTTTTAGCAGGATTGCTCCTCATTCCTCCCAAAAAGAAAATGCCCTTAATTAGAAGCTCATGGTTGAAAGGAAAAATTAATTTCTTTGCACTCCTGTAATTTTAAAATTACATTACGTTCTGCTTGAGATTAAAGGAGGTTTATAACCTTGCAACCACTGATCTTGCCTGTCCTTTTCCTTTTGAAAACCTTTTAAGAGTCTGAGTATCAACTAACTCATAACACTATGTAATCTCACATTATTATAAATAAACTGCCAGAAGAATTTTCAGATGAGTTTTAAAGGGTGACCTTTTGCCCTTTGGTCATGCTTTGAAATACAGAATAAACAGTTGAGAAAATTATCCTTCCGCTGAGGAAGAAATTCCGCTTTTTCTGAAATCCTATTGCTATTCTAAGGAAAACTGTTAATGTATTTGTGAGCAGAGGGCTTTTAAATTTACATTATCTAGAATTCTCCTGTCTTTTTTTATTTCATTCGTGCTTGTATCTGGATTAATATAGTGACTATATAGTCATTGGGAAAAATATCTATAAAGTATGGAAAAGTATTTCAGTATCTAATGTAGTAAAAGAGATTTGGGGGTTTCTGCAGAGTTTGGTTCCCATCCCTGAAATGATCTCTATAAAGTAAAACAGGAGTTCCACCCTGTCCTGCTCACCAAAGTTCAGAGGAAAGGTGTGTGATATCCATGGCACTTGAGTGTTTTGAAATCTTCTGTCTTGAAAGGGTAGTGGCTAAGTTTTGGCAGAGCTGAAAGTTGCACTGGACCCAGATTCTGCGTGTCAGAGCAAGCTATGACGGCCCTAATAGTGTACATTTACAGTCTGCTCTGTACAGCCACTGAAGGAAATCTTGTATTGTCAGCCATAAATACTGGCACGTGGGAATCAATGATCTTTTCAGACGAGTAGAGAGAATCTGGGAAAGTGATTAGAAAAGCCTTCTAGCCTCATCAAGCTTCCCTGGTAGCTCAGCTGGTAAAGAATTCACCTGCAATTTGGGAGATCTGGGTTCAATCCCTGGGATGGGAAGATCCCCTGAAGAAGGAAATGGCTACCCAGCCCAGTATTCTGGCCTGGAGAATCCCAATTCTGCTGCCCCCGATACAGATGTAACAGTGCCCAATCCATGTCTTTTCTGAACATCAACATTTTAGGGCCGAAAGGAAACCACAACTCTTTAAAAGCAACTCTAGGTCATTGGCATTAAAATACTTATTCACCCCACCCTCCCATATCCAAAAAAGAAAGAAAAAAGAAACTAGTAAAAATGTAATCTCAGCAGATATGACCTTGGAACATATTATAATAAATTTGCTTTGCAAATTTTGCTTTGTTAATTTAAAACCAAGCTCAAAAGTCAGCATTTCTATTTCTCCATCAGCAGCAGTTGAAAGCCAAGTCCTTTTATAGATTCCCCTGAAGGATTCCCAGGCACTCCCTTCTGGAGGACCTATTTCTAAACTGGAAACCTTTCCTTTCTGATGAAGGCAGTCACACAACACAGCTCATTCATCAATAATCCTTTAATGCTGTTAAAATAAGTGGGTAGAAGAGGGCCCTTTAATTATTGATTATGAGAAGATCTAACCTTTATGATCCTCTTCTATTGTGACAGTATATCTTTTGTGAAGTTGGTGGTACAAGACTTTGAAATTCATGAAAAGAAAGAAGGAGGGGTTACCTGTCTGTAACTGTCCCCTAGAACTATTGTGTTTATAATAAAAATACATTAAAAGCCCATAATTCCTTTGTATCAGAAAGGATGTTTGTTTGCAAAGGGTTTTAAAATTGTAGGTGACCCTGTGCGTTTTGAGTGGATTCAGCCACGTGACTTTTCAAGTTTGTTTACAAGTGGTTAAGCCGATTGGACTCAACTCTGTAGAGGGAATTCTAGACCAAAATCATAACACAGTTTCCATACCCTTAACTATGTTTTCCTGTAACAGTTATGTGAAGCTCTTTGGCAGCCAGACTTGGGAATGTGTTATGCTAAGTCTTGTCAGTTGTGTCCAACTCTTTGTGACCCAGTGGACTGTAACCGGCCAGGCTCCTCTGTCCATAGGGATTCTACAGGCATGAATACTGGAGTGGGTTGCTGCTTGCTGTTCCAGGGGATCTTCCCGACTCAGGGATCAAACCCATATCTCCTGCAATGGCAGGCAGGTTCTTTACTGCTAGCGCCATCCGGGAAGCCCTGGGAATATTTAAGTTTAAACTTTCTGACTAGAGCAGCTCAGATCCTTGTCCCATTGCTGGGGGTTTTTTCTTTGGAAGTTTCAAAAATCCCGTTTGCCTTTATGAAAGTAGGAAAGAGTACAGAGATGTGAGGAATAGGTATGCCAGTGTCTTAGAGAACTGAAAATTTGTTTCTGCTTCTCAGAATACTTTTTTCTCACAGGTGGATGTTTTCACAATGAGTAGTATGGGAGTGGAAGGGAGAAAGGCACACTCCCCTCTGGAAAGAGGAGAGTGAAACTTTAAATGTCAGTAACTACCTTCTGCTGTACCCCTGTGGATGGCCCATGGAGATTATTGTGTCTACTTCAGTGGTCTCCAAATGAAGAGGGATGAGAGGGAAATCAAAGTTTAGGTGAGCCATAAGGCCTGATTAAGACGTTGCAAAATGTGAAAGGAACTAGAGTTATTCTGGAGAAGAGAAAGTTTATATTAATAGCTTTCAAATATAAGGATCAGATATCTCCTACTTAAGAAAAAAAAATTAAAAAGGAAATTCATTTAAATAATGGTATTAGGAAATTAGCTACCTGGATACTTCTTAAATTAAATAATCCACGGAATGCATTCTCAACAGAGGTATTATATATGTACTCGGGGAAAGTGGGACCTGTCTTCAGAGTGTGACAACTCATTGCGTAGATAAGCGCAGAGTCTGTTGATGTGATGTGCATTTTTGATTATGTGTGTTTTCACTCCATAATCTAAGTTTATATAGTTTTTATATTTTTCCTACTAATGAATGTTTTTGTAAATGGCATGATTAGGTAATCATGCTTTCTCAATCTTGTTGCCAGAAACAAAGACAATTAATTTTTATGTTTGTAAGCACATATTTGATTTTTAAAATAATTCCAGTACCTAAAAAATACTTGCATCACTCAATTATAAACACTAAAATTACTGAGATTAAAAAAAGGAAGCATTTTAGTATCCTTACAGAAAGCATAAATCGCACATTCAGTTATGTAAATTACATCAACCATTAAAGGTATATATGCTTACAAAACCATATGACTCATGTCGTTCAGCATATCACTGAATGGCAACAATTTTAACACTGATCATTATATTCAAGGAGAAGACAAAAATGCTTATTAAAAAACTATTCATCATTCATCTAATATTTTATATTGAATATAAAAATAAAATAAAATATGAATATAGTCTAGCATAGATTATAGAAAATCTTCTAATATAGTCATCTAATTTTTACATATCAGAGAACTAAAAATTAGAATTATGACCTGGTCATATAGCAAGATATTAGTGGAATATTAGTGAAAGCAGGAAGCAGATTGGGAAGTGGGGAAAGGGTCTTCTGGTTCCCAGCCCAGGGCATGTTCTACTGAAGTGCACTGTCCAGAATGCTAAGTGAAGATTTTGAAAAGGGCACTGAAGGCCTGTGCTGGGAATAAAGATGAGGGAAGTAGATGTGGCAGTGTTTGTACAGTTAGGGGAAGAGGGAGGTGTGAGTTCACAGAACAGGATTAAGGAAAGCTAGGAGCAGGAATTGGGCTTCCCAGATGGTGCTAGTGGTAAAGAACCTGCCTACTAGTGCAGGAGACATAAGAAACGTGGGTTCAATCCTGAGTTAGGAAGATCCCCTGGAAGAGAGTACGGCAACCCACTCCAGTACGCTTGGTGGGAGAATCCCGTGGACAGAGGAGTCTGGTGGGCTGTACAGCCCATAGGGTCACAAAGAGTTGGACGTGACTGAAGCAACTTAGGATGCACACGTGAGCAGGAACTGTATTTCACCAAGCCAGCTTCACTGTAATGACCCCTGTGCAAGGTGGCCTTTCCAAGTATAAAGGGCTGTGTGAGGTAATTTTCACTTTAGAATTTGAGAGTCATCTTTCTGTGAAGGAAGATGTCTAACATTTGTTAGTA